>JAODAL010023283.1:0-62983 GCA_025379985.1 Phyllomedusa bahiana
CTAAATACCCCTAAGTTTGCTTATCTTTCTGTGTCCACCTATTTCTTTCATTATTTTTGCTTCCTGCCTTTGAACCTGTTCAAGTTCTACTTACACAGCATTGATGTAAATTTAATCTGTCATTTTTTTCTGTTTAGGTGAAACCGCTTTTTAACAAATTATAATGAATGTTTTGGTAAACTGTGCCACCATGGTCCTATGCTAATATTTGTGCTTCTGTCTCTGTGGCGGCTCCTGTCTCTGCTGTGTCCCCTGTTACCTTCATCCAAACTGCAGTGAGTGTTCTGCTCCTGGAGTGTTCTGCTCACCTATTCTCGCTCTTGCTCCCTGGCGTCCTGTGCTTGCATGCACACCCGGCAACTTACTTGATTTAAATAGACAGTGACTTATTTCACATCCAATGCCCTTCGCCTCCACTCATTTAAGGAACTTCCTGTCTCTGCTCCAGCCTCAGTTTGTGGTTGTACTTCTGTGATCTTGATCCCTGGCTACTGCGTAGCTACTGCTCCCAGAATTACCTGCATTAACCCCGCATTGCTGTTCCTGCCGCTGCACTTGCCTATCGCCAACATTACGCCTGCTGTTATCCTGCCATTATAGCAGTCCATCACCTGCCTACAACTATACCTGCTGTTACCCCCCACCTCTGCCTACACCCAGTGCCTTTCTTCCTGCACTTCGACTGTCACAGCGAGTAGCCACATCAGGGGTAGCAACCTGGAGGTACCACGCAGTTAAATCCGTCTGGCCCTGCAGCGGGCTTCGGTGAAGATCAGGGACCTCTTAGACTCCGCTCACTGACGTGGTCACCATCTATGTTCATGGTGACCCAGAGGATCCATAACTACCCCATGTCTACGGTGTTGGTCCCAATTAACCTTATTGTCCATGACAAAAAGATACAACAAGCCCTCATATTGCTACAATGACTGCCTTCCCCAGTTTCCTACTGCCCTATCCTTGGCCTCATTAGCTCACTGGCTCTCCTCATTCCTATGCCTACTGAGTGTATGTAATTGCCAGCCATAGCCTAGGAGCAAGTAAATACACATTATTTTTTGAAAACTAGTAAAGAATAACAAAAATTGTGTAAAATTGTTTTTTTTTTTCATTTTATCATAATTGTACTGCAGAATTAAGATTGTTTTCTTTACCTCATAGTAAAGGCTATAAAAGAAACTCCCCCTCCCCCCCTCGAAAAGTAGCAGAATAGTATTTTTACTACTTCATACTGTTAATAAGTTTTTGAGTTTCTCAGTACATCATATATTAAATTAAATGGTACAATAAAAAAATGCTCGTTCTACAAAATAATAAGACCCAATATAGCTGTTTTGATTGAAAAATAGAAAAGTTGTTATGGCTCCCAACAGGTGAGAAGGAAAAAGGAAAATTAAAAAAAAAAAATTGGCTGCATCTCCCACAGGTTATTTAGAACAGGGGTCCTCAACTCCAGTCCTCAAGGCCCACCAACAGGTCATGTTTTCTGGGTTTCCTTAGCATTGCACGGGTGATTTAATTATTGTCAGTGCATTCAGTGGGAGATCCTGAAAACATGACCTGTTGGTGGGCCTTGAGGACTGGAGTTGGGGAGCCCTGATTTAGAAGACTTGGAATCTGCTGATCTGGCTAATTTGGAAACTTAATTAGTGGACCAATCTGTGAGTTTGGCTTTCTGTTTAAATTTGCTAAGTCCAGTAACCCCCGCCAGTTATTATGTTCTGTCTGCTACCTGGTGTGCTGTTTGGTTTGTGTTCTTGTGTTTGACATGACTGCTGTTCTGGATTCTATTTACTCAACTCTCTGGTTTGGACTATTAGACCCTTGACTGCCTGACTCTCTGTCTGATTCTATTCCCACAGTTTGACCCAGCTTTCCCAGGTTGTTATTTGGATTTTGTTTTGGCCTTGACGCATGTTCTGATTTGATGTAAGTTCTGACTCGACCTTTTTTTTTTTTCCTCTCTTGCCTGTTAGGCCATTTTCACAAGGCTTAAAATGGCGCGTATTTCGGTCCGTAATTACGCGCCGAAGTGCGCCAATTACGGGCCGAAAACGGACCATTCATTACGGTATTCACAGTTCTCATAGAGAACTATGGATTACGTCCCCTCACCCCGCCGGGCGAATCCGCGGGGCGGGTATATAATTGAAATGTTAATTACTCGCGGCGTATACGCGTCGCTGGCATTTCAAGTCATTGGGCGGGCGAAGTGCGGGCCCCCCGCTCACTCCCCCGCTCCCGCCCCCGTCCACACGGCGTAATTGCGGGGCGTAATTACGTCCCGCAATTAAGCCGTGTGAACATAGCCTTAGTCTCACTGTTCAGTGGATAATCTGCAGATAAAAGGTGGGGATATGTAGCAACAAAGTTCATTTCCGTGCATAAGAGTTAGGCCGTGTTCACACGGCTTATTAAAGACGGAATTGCGAGCCGGATTGCGCTCGCAATTCCGGCTTGAATAAGGGGCGGATGCGGGGGCGGGGCGGGGGCGCGGCCCGTCGGCCCCTTAGACTTCCATTATCCATGGCGCGTATGGCGCCTGGATAATGAGCATGTCAGTTTCTCCCGGCCCGGCGGATTCGCCGAGCGGGGAGGAGCGACGGACTCCACTGTTCTCTATGAGAACGGTGGATTACCGTAATTACTGCGACGGATTGGCGCCGTACTGCAGCGCAAATCCGGCGCGCATGACGGCGCCAATCCGCGCCGAAATAAGCCGTGTGAATGGCCTCTTAAAGTTTAAATATTTTTGTTTTCTTAGACTTTGCTAAACAGAACAGATAGTGTCATGACCAATTGTAAAAGAACAGTTGCTTGTCAGGCAATAAACCCAATGTTACTAAAGACTTTGCAGTCTGAAGTTACATTTTTTTGTACCTTTTTGACTTTCTGATTACATTTTTTGTTTCAATTTTTTGGGGAGGCAAATTGCCCAAAAACAACCCACAATTTTTGTGCAGGATGTTATTATTATTATTATTTACAACATTTAACAATAGGAATAAATAAAGTAATATTTTAATAAATCAGTGTTTTATGGGTGCAGAAATACCAATTTTGTTTAATTTTTTTATTGTTGTTCATATTTCAGATGTAAAGTGGGAAAAGAAGTTTTGCACTTCCAATATTTTTAAAACCTTTACTAACTTGTTCTTTATTTAATATTTTCGTCTCCCTACAGTAATTGATCACTAGGGGTGCAATTGCTTGTACAAATAGCGTATGAATGCTGCACTCCTATTGCATCCTGCTTGTAATAGGACATGACAACTGGCCATTCCTCAGTTATCAGATAGCTAGGAGGTCATTGGGTGCTGGAGGGAACCATTCGCCTTCTGTATCGATGATTAGAAGCCCCAATTACATTGACTGTGGCATCTACGTAGTAAAGACCAGAATGTATAGAGTGGAAAAATATCAGGAAGAATATAATTCGCACATTCCAAACACTAAGGTGAATCTTTAATAATAGAACAACCTAAATTGCTTAAATAGTTTAAATTGTTACCCTTATATAACTTGTTGAACTTGTTTCTATATATCCAAGGACAAAATTCATATTACTATTCAGCACAGTCAATTATCGAAGTCCTATTGACTTCAGCCATAAATGATCCTTAACTCTGTAGTTGAAAAAATAATCTGCCCAGTTCTCTGGGGTTGTCCATTTCCTCTAAGAAAGAAATACTGGTGATTAATTTAAAAATAAAAACAGAAAAATCTATACTCCCTTTCCTTTGCCCCTCCATTCCAGCACTGGGTCTCCCCTGCTATCTGTTTACTTTATTTTTCTGAACAAGGATGTCACTGATATGGCCACTGATTGGGTGAGATTGTCACGTGTCACTCCCTTACTTCACTATTCAGAAATTAACAGCTCCGAATGGTGATGAAAAGAAGTTGCAGATGAAAAGAAGAAAATAAACAGAAGACCGGGAACACCCAGCACTGGGACAATGGGATGGAGAAAGATGAGTATAAGGGTAAGTTCACACAGTGTAATTGCGGGGGTGTGAATTTCGTCTGTCTCCCCCAGCATACAATAGGATGGTATTGTACACCAGAGGAGAGAAGTGACACTCATGCACTTACAGCCCAGCTTGGAAGTTAGTGCTGAGCAGCGCATACTTCTAAAATCCACAGTACAGTATTCACCCCAATAAGCCGTGTGAACATACCCAAAAGGGCCGTTCACACGGCTGATTTCGGCGCGGATTGGCGCCGTACTGCGCGCCGGATTGGCGCTGCAGTACGGCGCCAATCCGTCGCAATAATTACGGTAATCCACCTTTCTCATAGAGAACAGTGGATTCCATCGCTCCTCCCCGCTCGGCGAATCCGCGGGGCGGGGAGAAAGTGACCTGCAGATTATCCAGGCGCAATACGTGCCAGGGATAATGTAAGTCAATGGGGCCGGCGGGCCGCGCCTCGCCCCGCCCCCGCACCCCCCCCTTATTAAAGCCCGAATTGGGAGTGCAAAACGGCTCACAATTACGGCTTGAATAAGCCGTGTGAACCGGGGCAAAGGGTGTGTTATTAGACTGGACACCAGCAGCTAAGTATTCCTTTCTTGTAGGAACCAGACAAACCTGAGTTTAGCTCAGGCCTAAAGTACCCCATTCTTGTCAAATTACAATGTCTTCTAATTTGTAATGTCAAAAAAATCTGAAAACAACAATGTCTTTACTTCATTAATACAAAATTTAGGGGAAACCTTTGCTTCTTTTAAAAATTCATCCTGGCTTTTTTAGCAAAGGGTTTTTTTTTAAACCCCAAAAGATCCAGTGTAGCCTTCACATGGTCAGATATTGTAGGGACCCTATGTGTATACTCCACATTAAAAAAATTGAGAAAAAACATAGATCCCCAATTCTTGTTAAGGGCCCCATTTTTATTAATTTTAGTTCTGTACAAACTGAGCCTTTTTTGGTTTTTTGGGCCCCCAAAAGGGTCTGAGGTGTGATCTTTTTTGGGTTTTTTATTTTCATCTCAATTTGTTTTTTTTGCCACAATGTTTGAAATTCTCTCTTTTCCATGGGGGGCTTGTTCCCTTTGGTTTTTTGAAAGGCCCCTTCCCGTAATGCTTATATCTTACCCTAGCTATTTTTTTCCTCATATGACCCTGCTGTAGCTAACATATTAATTATTTGTCTTCTTTATTTTTAAAGATCTGTGATTTAGGTTGAGTAGATCCCTCTTTTCTTATACTTTCCTTGCCATTTTTTTAACCCCTAGAAGACCTTGTACACTTCTGTTACAGCTCCAATATAGTACTGGTACGTGCACTCTAAAAAAAAGAAAAAAAAATATATATATATATAATTTTATAAAAAAATAAAGGAAAAAATATTTTTGGTTTTAATATTATATATATTTTTTTAATAAAATTTATTATATAAAAATTTTATATATATATAATATGTGACGGGCCCCCTTAGCTCTGAGACGTTCTTGGCCCTTTTCCGGGGTTTCCGCTTGGCTTTTTGGGGGTCGCCGTCCTTGGGAGAAAAACTTGGCACAAAAAACCTTCCCCCCCGGAGGGAAAGTTTCAAACTGGCCTCAGGGCCCGTTTTATTGCGGGAACCAATTTCAGAAAACACAATTTATAAAAATAACACCTTGGGCCAGTTGGCCTCTAAAAATATACCCAAAAGGGACGTCCCCAAATACCTTTTTGGGTTGGCCCCCGCCAGCGCCCAAACCCCTTTTTTTCCGCCCCTGCGGAAATTTTTGGATTTCCCGGAAAGGGAGCCACCGCTTGCCTCAACCCCGGGGGGCCGAGTCTCTTCCCAACTTTCTGTTTTCTCCCCCTCCCGGTGGTAGACCCCACCCCCCATCACCTGGGAAAGACAGGGTTTTTTACCACCCAGACTGGCCCCAAAAAAAAAGACCCTGGAAAATGGAGGAAACCCGGGACCCCGGGAAAAGCCCCCCCACCCATCTGCAGTGTTCCGGGGAAGCCAACCCCTAATGGCGGGTATCAGGGCCCTGTACAAAAACGGGCGCAACCCAGTGTTGCCGGTTTTGCCACTGGCTCCCCCCACCAACCCAAAGGGTCTTGGTGGCACGTCTCTAAACCCGGAGATCCCCTAGTGGCAAAAAAAAAAGGGAAAATTTTTTGCCACTCGCACTATCCCTCCCTCCCGATAAAGCCCCTAGGGCTTTCTCAATTTCCAGGGTCCCTCCCGGGTTTAAAACTCCCATTTTGGGGGAACGTCTTCCCTACAACCTCAAAAAGGGCCCCGGGGGGGGGGAAAATTTGGGCCCAAAACAAATCAGTTGTGGGGTCTTTCCCTGCATTTTAACCAAAAATTTGGGTTTAACAGAAAGGGCACTGTCCTTTCTATAGATGTCCCACCCAAAGCACGCTCTACCAAGGGAAATCATCACCCCCACAGCCCCCCGCTTCCCTTTTCCGGAAAAAAAAAATTTTAAAAAGGGTTTAATTTTTGGTTAACATTAAACCCGCGTATCAACCTTTGGGGAGGGTGCTTTTCCCAACCCCGACTACGTTGGGATGGTGCCCACTGGGCAGAGTTTTCCTTTTTATTTGGGCTTTGCAAAAGGGCCCCGGGGGGGCCCCGGTTTTTTTTCAGCAACCGCCCCAGTGCACCAGAAAATGTAATTTAAGCACACCTGTCAGGGGGAAATTTAAAATGGGCCCCCGGGGGGTGCACCGAGCCAAAAACCCGGGTAACCCCTGCAGGAAAAAAAAAGCGAAACCAAGCTTTTCTATTCCCCCAAATTTTCCCCTTTGGGCCTCACTAAACCATCTCCGGCCTTTTTGGGTCAGCTACCCCCGCTAATTTTTTCTGGGCTTGCACCCACCCCTGGCACACAGTACCCTTGGGGCCACCCCTACCCTGCTGGTCAAGGGTCCCAAGGGGTTAAATTTCAGACAAATCCCCAATCAGGAGACCCCCCTTTTCCCATAAACCGCCTCTTACTGGGTGGTTTTTTTTAAATTTCTTAAGGGAAAGCTTTATCCTCCATACACCTGACCACAGGGGTGAAAAACCACATTTCACCGGTTTTTTTGGCTCCCCTTCCCCGCATACCCTTGCATGAGTACAGGGGTCCCCTGGCATCACCTGGGCTTTAGGATTTCCACAGTTATTTGCCTTTTGGTGACCCCTTTAGGCGGCTTATAATTTCACACAGGGGTCAAAAAATCTGCATTTTCTGCCTTTTAAAGGGCCTCAACCCCAAAAAACAGGCATGTAATAGTTTCAGGTCACCATTTGGGGAAAACCCCCTTTAGACCCTTGGTCTGCCTTTTATGGCCTTACCCGGGCCCCCACCATGTAGAGGACACATTCCCATGCACACTTCTCACTGGCACTTTCTACAGCAGACCTCGCATCAATGGGGGGAGTTTTTTCTTTTTACCCTTTTACCCCTGACCAAACCCTAAGGGAGAACTCTCAGTTCTATTTTGGAATAAATTCCCCTTTTTCTCAAACCCCCAAACTCACACCTTTACTGGGGTCAAAGGCAGACACAATTTTTAAAAGGGCCCCTTCCCAAAACCCTCCCGGCCCCCCCTCCCCTTTTGACCCTCCCACTTTTTACACAAATTTGGGGTGTGTTCAATTGGCCAAAAACCCTGGGCACGTTTTTCCTCAATTTGCTGAAACAGGGAAACCCGGTGGAAAAGGCCCCCCTTTATTCCCTTTACAAAAACCCCCAGGGCATACTACCCCTGGGATTTCCATTGCTATGTCCTCCATAAAAACCCCGGGGAGAAATTTTCCGCGGTCTCAGAACCCGGAAAACTTTACCATCTGGGGGTTTAAACCCACTCACCTGCCCTCACAAGGGTTAAAACATACACCCCCTCCCGGGTTTCTAGCGCTCCCCCCTTCCCTCACTGGGGTCTTTGTTAAACCTTTGGGAGTAAAAGTTTCCCGGGCAACACAGCAAAATAAATGGAGCAAAAGGAATCCATATTTCCACAGGCTCAGCAATGTTCTTTCCCTTTCACAGGCATTTTCCCTTTCCCATCTGAGGGGTGCATTCATTCAGGGATACACCTCAAGTCTGGAAACAACCCAATAAAAATTTTTCTCCTCACACATTTTAGGTGAACAAAAAAATTTTTTTGGGGGTTCCAGGCGCTACTGAAAAATAAAGTTCCTCTTGGGACCAAAAGCATCACCCCCAGAAAATGGTGGGCCCTTTATCCCTGGGCACGCATTACCGGGCTTGCAGGGGTAAATCAGGTTTCACAGTGCGCTGGGGTCACTGGCAACACACTCCCGCTGGGCTCCCGACACTTCACACAAAACTTCAGGGCCCGCACAAATCATTCGTTTTCCCCAGCAGGAGGGGCAGAAAAAAACCCTGTTGCAAAAAGGGAAACCCCATTGGCTAAACCCGAGCCTTTTAGCGGTTGGGCCCCTTTTTCCAGATTGTCATCCCCACCGGCCCCATCACCCGTGCTACTTGGGCCCGCTCTCCCCCAAGACCCCCTAGGGGACAATTGAGCAACCCCCTCCGCGAAATGGCTAAAGTGCCCCTTTCAGCACAAAAATGCATTTTTCCTAATTTTGCTCTCACAGCCCTGACCTCAAAGGGGGAAAATCTGCCTGCTCTTTCCCTTACGGAAATAGCTTTCACCACCCCTTGCTGCTTCTTCACCAGGGCCCCAGTAACTTGGGGGTAACTTTTTGCTACAGTAACCTCCCCCCGCTTTAGGCTGTGGACATGGCCCATGGGGGGACAGGTATCTTTAACCCATTGGGGCATTTGCCCCTAGGCCTATTATTTTTTGGGAGAAGGTAAAAGATTTCAAAGCAAAAAAAAACAAGTCCAGCAGACCTTTTCCCCCTCCCATAGCCTCTCTCTGCCTTTGGACATTTTTCCTTAGGTAACGTTTTTTGGCATATAATTAAATGCACCCAAGTCCCCCTTCAAAAACCCAAAAGGCAGTAACCCCTGCCCTCCAAACTTCTCAGGGGCTTCCATGGGGGGTATTTCTGGCTCTTTAAGCCCTGGCAAGGAAACCCTTTTTTTTGGGGGGGGCTTCCCAGGAATAACCACCTGTGGCCCGGCTCACTCGCCCGTCCCCCCACAGCTCCAAAATAAGGAAAGTCACTGCCCAGCACAAATTCCACCCTTGGGTCCTCCATACCCTCCAGAAAAATTTATTTGGGGACCCCCCAACCCTGCCAAAAAAAAGTTCAACAGTCTTACCCGGTTCTGGTTTGGACCTTCACAAAGGGGATGAGTCCGGGTGCCCCGGGACCCCTTTTGGGGACAGTCCAGGTCCCCCAAAAGCGGATGCCACCCACCCCGCAACTCCAGGGCCCCCCTGGCGTCTCCTTTCGCTTTGGGCCTCAGGGGCCCCCCCTCTGTTGGGAGGGGTGGTTTTTCCTCGGGGAACGGCCCCCTCCATGCCCTTTAGCAGCTTTAAATTGGTCTGGAGTTAATCCATGCCAAAAGGAAAAAACCGGCTTTTTCTTCTTTTTGGAAGAACGCCCCCTTTTCCCTTTTTAGCACCGCCCCTTTTTCACTGAAACCCCCCAAGGGCCGTTTTTTCTTCCTTTCTTGTTTTTAAACCCCATATGTGAACTGATAGCTGCAGGGACAGGGCCCGAGCCCGCCGGGGAAATTTGGTGGGGAAATTTTTAAAGTCTTCCGCTTTGGGCAAAAATTTCCCGCCCAAAAATTTTATAAGCTTTTCCCCTGGCAAAGGGTCACCAAAAGTCTCTGTTTCTGGGGTTGTCCCTGTCTCTCCAGAGACCTGTCCTGCTGTAAAATGAGGCAGTCTTTCCCCCCAGCAAAAAAGTCCTTTTACCCCCAGTTAAATGCCAATTTTATGTACTGCGCCAATCTTGCCCACTTTCCCCACATTTTGTAGCGGCCCCCCTTAGCTCTGAGACGCCATCTTGGCCCCCTCCCCTTTGGGGGTTTTTCCCTTTGGGTTTTTTTGGGGTTTCCCGTCCTTGGTTTGAACAATCTTTGGGACAAATAACCCTTTCCCCCCGGGGAAAAGTTTAAAAACTGGGCCCCAGCCCCGTTTTTTTGCGGGACACAAACAGAAAAACACAAAACAAAAAAAAAAAACCCCTTTGGGGTTTTTGGCCTTAAACTATACCCAAGGACTCCCTCACTTATATTTGGCCCCTTTGGCCCCAAAATTTTGCCCCCGCGGGCCTTCCAACACCCTCTTTTTTAAATTTTCCCGCCTTTTTTGCTGGAAAATTCCCGGGGGCCCCTTCCCCGGAAAAGGCAAGCCACCCGGCTTGGGCCCAAAAAACCCAAAAGGGGAAGGACCAAAAGCCCCCCCTTTTTCCCCCCCCCTTTTTTCTGGCTCCCACTTCCCCGGTTTGGTAAAAACCCCCGGCCCCAAAAAACCCAAGGGGGGTTTTCCAGGGAAATAGAAAAAGGCTTTTTCCCCCTTTTCCAAAAAACCCCAGACTGCCCAAAACCCAAAATTTGGGGAACCCCTTAAGGGTAAACCCCTTTTGGGAAAGGCCGGGGGAAAACCAAAAAAACCCCCCTCACCAAACCCCATCCTTTTCAAGGGGGTGGTTCCGGGGGAAAGCCCAAACCAATTAAAAAGGCCTTGGGAACCCCCTTTTTAGCCTTTTTTTTACCAAATTTTACCCAGGGTGGGGGCAGGGGGGAAACCTAAAATTGTTTTTCTTGGGGAACCCCCCGGTTTAAGGGGGGCCCCTGGCCTTTTTCCCCCAAACCCAAGCCCACTCCTTTTTTGGCCAAAAAGGTTTCTCCCCCCACCAGGACCGGGCCTTTTCCAAAATAAGGGGGGCAAAAAAAAACAGGAAAAATAACCGTTTGCCCCCTCCCGTTTAAAATAAAAATTCCCTTATAAAAGTTTTAATAAATTTTAAATAATTTATATTTAATAAATTTATTAAAAAATTTAAACATTAAATTTTAAAAATTTATGAAAAAATTTCTGTGTGGGGGGGGGCTCTATCACAGGGGCCCAGGCACCCGGGTATGTCAACTTTAAAAGGGTTTTTTTTTAATAAGTTCAAACGAAAAAGTTTGAAAATTTTGCATGTTTCAAAACAAAACTGGGTCCCAAACCCGATTAAATTTCTATACCCCCTCAAAGGCGGTTTTATATAATGGGACAGAGGCACAAAGGGCTACAAAATTTCCCACACTGGGTGGTTTAAATTTTCAAATGTGCAGGAAATGAAAAAAAACCAAATTTCCCCTTTGAAAAACCTGGCCAATTAAAAAACTTTGAAATTCGCTCCCAGGTCCTTTTAATCCCAAGATTCCCCCCAACATGTGAGAGTGGGCTAGGTTCAACACCATCTGCTTGTAGGGCACTGGTACCAGCAGTTGTTCCACAACCTCATCTCTTATTTTATTTACCTTCTACAATAAATTATTAACCAGGGCGAAGTGCGGAAACCTGTGACCTGCCCCTGGTTCCTGGGGAACACCATTTATCATGGCGACGTTTTCCAGGGCGGTTTCTAATGTCAGCTCCCTGAGCTGGGTGGTCCCAAAATTTTCACTGGACACTTCAGGTTCAGGGATATTAGCTTCCCGGGATGATTCCTCATCTTCATCCTCTGCTAATACTACCAAAGGAAATTCGTGTGGACCTTCATTATACACATCAATTTCCTCTTTATTATCCTTTGCAGGATTATCTGAGACCCTCTTGTGGCCCGCAGTCATGGCCTTACCCCCTCAAGTCCTAAAACATCGGAAAGTCTCTTCCCAGGATTATGGGGTACATCAGGTTTTTAACAACCCCCACAGTATAGGACTGAGTAGCCTGCTCCGTAGACACCGTCACTTTGGCAACCGGATAGTTTTTAGTGTTCCCATGGATACATTGTACTCCAACCCTCTTGCCGGGCACCAGCACATGTGGGAGTGTGGCCCTTAACAGGATCACCAAACTCCCGGAGTCCAAAAGTCCACAAACTGCTAACCCATTGACTGTTACCTGACAGACCTGGGGCCCTCGCCAGGGTGAGGTACGGCACTGTAGGCAGGGTAGGCGAACCAGGAACAGCGGCAGCTTACATTGCAGTCCATGGGCTCTAAGATCATGGGGCAGTGTGCCGCTATATGCCCTGGACCGTGACACCTTGTCACGAGTGGCCCCACAGCCCACAGGTCTGGCTATGGGCGCACCCGTGTCCCCTCGGTTCCCCCTGCACCGGGGACGAGTGGCACCGGTACTTACCCAGCCGTGCTTCTGTCCCCGCTCCCTTCCCCTAGGGTGCACGTGCGGCAGTTCTTCCAGAGTTAAAGGGCCAGCGCGCTGTTAATTGGTTTATTGCCGGCCGCTGACCCCATATAATGGTACCACCTCCGGCACGTCCTCACCGGATCTATTGAACTCTGAGCCATCGAGAAAGCGTTCCAGAAGTGTGTTCTAGTGCCTACTGCGTTACCGACCCTTTCGCTACGTTTCTTGACCACGACCCTTCGCCACCTGCCCTGACCTGTCTGCCTGTCCACGAATACGAGTTTGGTGTTACGATACCTTGCCGCACCTCGGCTGCTACCACAGGCTAGTCGCACTAGGGGTAGCGACCTGGTAGGACTCCCGTGGTGATTACCTACTTAGAACCCGCTCCCTGGCGTGGCTGTTACCACCGTTTGCGGTGGTCCAGAGGATCCACTACTCCAGCCGTTACCGTTAGATCCCACCAAGGTGCCTCTGCCTAGTATTGCGCACCTCACGTCCATTGTCGCCCAGCAGTCGCAGCAGATTGCGCAACAGGCACAGCAATTGGACCAGCTCTCTGACATAGTGCGGCAGCTCCTCGAGTCTCAGCACCAGCTGCCACCTACGCCCGTGGTCCCTCCTACTCCTCCTATCTCGTTGGCTACTGTGAGCCCCAAGCTTCGACTTCCTCTACCATCCAAGTTCGACGGGGACCCGAAGCTCTGCAGGGGTTTCATTACCCAGTGCTCCATGCACATTGAGCTGATGCCCAACCAGTTCCCCACAGAAAGGTCAAAAGTGGCGTTCGTGGTTAGTCTACTTTCCGGGAAGGCCCTGGCTTGGGCAACACCTCTCTGGGACAGAAACGACCCCCTGACAGCAGATCTACAGGCCTTCCTCCAAGAAGTCCGTAGCGTCTTCGAGGAACCGGCGCGTGCGTCATCCGCCGAGATGGCGCTCCTGAGTCTTCGTCAGGGCAACTCTTCCATGGGAGACTATGCTGTTCAATTCTGCACCCTGGCCTCGGAGCTTTCCTGGAATGACGCAGCTCTTTGCGCCACCTTCAAGAAGGGTCTATCCAGCAGAGTGAAAGACGCACTGGCCGCTAGCGACTTTCCATCTTCTCTGAGCGAACTCATTCACCTGGCCACCCACATTGATGTACGTTTCACCGAGAACGAGACGCCGTACATCCCGGCCGGTTGCCTCGACTAGCCCCTGTGTTCCAGAAGGCCCCGCTGTTATTTCCACAGCCTTCCAGTGAGGAACCCATGCAGGTGAACTGGGTCCACTTATCGAAACAGGAGCTGTCCCGCCACCGGGTGGAAAATCTATGCCTTTACTGTGCTAGCCCGGGTCATTTCCGCCAAGTCTGCCCACAACGCCCCCAGCGTTCAGGAAATGATCGCACCTAGGTCCCGTGGGAGAGGCGTTCCTAGGTGCTAATTCTTCCTCTGCACGACTGACGATGTCAGTGGAAGTCACGATGGACGCTGGCCTCTCGTTTCAGGCCCCTGCTTTCCTGGATTCTGGGTCTGCCGTGAATTTTTATCCATTCCCCCGTGGTATCCCGTTATTGTCTGCCGCTTGTCCAGCTGTAAAAACCTTTGGTGGTTTCAACTGTATAATGTATCACACTAGAGAAGCATGCTACCACAAGTTCACAAACCATAATGCATCACTACATAATACATAAACTCTTGGGTTTATCAAATGAACATTCCACAGTACAGAGTATTATATTTTATATATGCAATAAAAGCCTTGTACAAGTATGCATCTTTTATGCCCAGCACAGTGGCTCAATGATCAGCACTGTTCCTTGCAGCACTGGTGTCTTGACTTCAATTCACATCAAGAACAACGTCTACGTTGAATTTCTGTAAAACAAATCCATTTTTTAAGGTTTGCCGCGCCTTCTCATATTCCATATTCAATATATTCCAAGCTTGATCTGACACTATGCATTATTAAATAGTTGAAAGAAAAAAAAAAACAAGAATATCCGGTTACCACACCCTATTTTGGGATTTCTTAATCATTACACTTATATCAAGTACATTGATCTTACTTCAGAAAGAAAAAAATTACCAGAAATGCAAGTTCCCTCACCTCATTGACCTGTGATAAGGGCTTGTCAGCAGATCCCTTACATAAGCCCAGTTTTTCGACATATTTGTCAGATATGTGACATTTGTATTTACGTAATTCATCATCCTGCTGTGCCATTCAATGCCATACATTCACAATAGGTGACTGGTGGGAGTCCCAATGTTAGGACTCCACTTACTTAGCATTTGCTATCTATCCAGGAGATAGATGAAAAAAAAAAACATTATACTGGAATACCCCTTTAAATATACAGATATGGTTCCCATCAATATTGATCCCTTTAGTTGTACTGTTGAAGGTGTTGAAATATGTTCACACAATTTATTCAGTTTTGCTGAGGTTTTACAGCAATTTTTTTTGAATAATAATATTATTATTATAATTTTAATTTAAAATTACATTTAATACTTACTTTTTCATTTATAAAACTCTTATGTTATTTAGAAAAAAAAAGTCAGTTCAAACCTCCAACTCAAGCTCCATTGTGGTGGTTTAGTTATCAGCTGTACATACTATTGCCACAAGACTTACTTGGCAACTATAGCAAATCTGCTGAGTTGCTTTGAATTTTGAATATGGCAACATCAAGAAAAGGAGTTTAAAGGACCTCTTCTTTTCACCCTTTAACCCCTGTACAAGGATCTGAACTTCACTGCAGGAAATCCTCAAGCTGCTAGTCTGCAATGGCAACAGATAACATAATAAAGCATGGTACCTTAAGGACAGGCAGAAGGTCAGGACAGGGAGTGTTTAGTTATCACAGGTGATAGGCAGAAGGGCAGGGCAGGGAGTGTTAAGTTATTACAGGTAACTGGCAGAAGACCAGGACAGGTAGAATACTATTATTGTTATTATTATTATTATTATTATTATTATTTATTTATTTATTTATTTAAAGCACCATTGATTTCATGGTACTGTACATTCCATGAGGGGGGAGGAGGTTTACATATATAACATTTGTCAAACAAGTACAATGATGACGTTGAGTGACTTACAACTAGTACAGAGGGAGAGAGGGTTTTCAACAATGGAGGATTAAATAGACAGAAGGTGAGGGGCAGACATATTTGTGGGGTAGCACAGAGGCCACAGGGTTATTGCAGGTTATAGTTAATCCTGAAGAGATGGGTTTTCAGGTTGCTTTTTGAGCAGGTGATAGTGGAGCAGAGTCTGATGTGAGGGGCAGTGATTTCCAAAGAATGGGGGAAGCACCAGAGAATTCATGGAGACGGTTGTGCAAGGAGCTGACAAGAGGAGAGCAGAGTAGAAGGTCCTGTGGGGAGTGGAGATTGCATGATGGGAGATATCTGGAAGTTAAGGCAGAGATGTTAAAAGAGAGAGGTTATGGAGAGTCTTGTAGGTCATGATTAGTAACTTGAAATGAATTTGCTGGGCAATGGGGTGCCTGTGAAGGGATTGACAGAGGGGAGATGCAGAGGAGTAGCGAGGAGAGAGGTGGACACGGGCAGCAGAGTTGGGGATGGTTTGAAGGAGAGCAAGAGTGCTAGATGGGAGGCCACAGAGAAGGGTGTTGCTGTAGTTTAGGCAGGAGATGGCAAAGGAATGGACAAGCATTTTTGTAGTGTCCTAGTTGAGGAATGAGCGGATGCAAGAGATATATTTCAGGAGGAGGCAGCAGGCAGAGTTAAGGGTTTGGATGTTTGGTTTAAAAAACAGAGAGGAGTCTAAGGTTATCCAAAGGCAGTGCATTTGTGGGACAGGTGAAAGTGTAGAGCCATTGACTGTAATAGAAAGATCAGGTGGAGGGATCGAGTGGGACGGTGGAAAGATGATGTATTTGATATTCACCATATTTAGTTTTAGGAGACCCAGGCTAGGAGTGTAGAGAGAGAAGAGTAGTGGGATCAGGACTGACCCCTGGGGAACACCAACAGAGAGTGCGTGAGAGGAGGAGGTAGTGCAAGAGTGAGAAATGCTGAATGTCTGATCAGTGAGGTATGAGGAGATCCAAGAAAGCACCAAGTCCATGTTGCCAAGGGATGAGAAGATTTGTAACAAGAGGCAATGGTCGACAGTGTCAAAGGCAGAGAACAGGTCTAGGAGGAGAAGGACAGATTGATGGTGTGAGGCTTTAGCAGTTGCTAGGTCATTGACAACCTTGGTTAGGGCAGTTTCGGTAGGGTGGTAGGGTCGGAAACCAGATTTTAGTGGGTCAAGAAGAGAGTTAGAGGACAGGTGAGAGGACAGTTGAAGATAGATGTGCTGCTCGAGAAATTTGGAGGCAAATGAAAGCAGTGGAATAGGGCGATAGTTGTACAGTGAAGAGCGGTCCAGAGATGTTTTTTTAAGGATGGGTGTGATGGTAGCGTGTTTGAAAGCGGAAGGGAAGATGCCAGAGGTTAGTGATAGGTTGAAAAGGTGGGTGGAGTTAGGTGTACATAACCCCCATAAGTAGTTAGTTATATAGGCCCCTTCCCGTAGGTAGCTAGCGGGCTCCCCGTAGATAGATAGGTAGCTAGCGGGCTCCCCGTAGATAGATAGGTAGCTAGCGGGCTCCCCGTAGATAGATAGGTAGCTAGCGGGCTCCCCGTAGATAGATAGGTAGCTAGGGGCCCCCCGTAGATAGATAGGTAGCTAGCGGGCTCCCCGTAGATAGATAGGTAGCTAGCGGGCTCCCCGTAGATAGATAGGTAGCTAGCGGGCTCCCCGTAGATAGATAGGTAGCTAGCGGGCTCCCCGTAGATAGATAGCTAGCTAGCGGGCTCCCCGTAGATAGATAGCTAGCTAGCGGGCTCCCCGTAGATAGATAGGTAGCTAGAGGGCTCCCGTAGATAGATAGCTAGCTAGCGGGCTCCCCGTAGATAGCTTGCTAGCTTGCGGGCCCCCGTAGATAGATAGGTAGCTAGCGGGCTCCCCGTAGATAGATAGGTAGCTAGCGGGCTCCCCGTAGATAGATAGGTAGCTAGCGGGCTCCCCGTAGATAGATAAGTAGCCAGGTAGGTAGGTAGCAGGCCACCCATTGGTAGATAGCCAGGTAGGTAGGTAGTGGGAGAACTTGTGTGGGGCCCCACTCACCCACCGTGTGGCCCCTGCTCAAGTCTCCCCTAGCCATGTGGAGATTCTCCTCAAGCCCCCCACTATGTGAAGCTATTGAGCACAACTAAGACACGGAGCGCAGGCTCTCTTTGAGCAGTGCGGGCCCCTATTTTTAAACGCAATGCTGGGCCTCTGAGATGAATGGAGTCCCCCCTCCAGCCGTGTGGGACCCTTGTCAAAGCTTTCCTCTCTCCAATCATGTGGGGCCTTGCTCAATGCCCCCCAGCTGTGTGGGGCCCCCTCTCACCCAGCCTCATGGGACCCCACATAGCTGGAGGCGGGGGGGGGGGGGGGCTTTGAGAGGGGCCCCACATGATTGGAGAGGGGGGGGGCTTTGCCAGGGGCCCCACAGCGCTGAAGAGAGTGGGGCTTTGCCAGGGGCCCCACAGCGCTGAAGAGAGTGGGGCTTTGCCTGGGGCCCCACAGCGCTGAAGAGAGTGGGGCTTTGCCTGGGGCCCCACAGCGCTGAGCGAGGAGCTTTGCCAGGGGCCCCACAGCGCTGACGAGCGTGGGGCGTTTCCTGGGGCCTCACAGCGCTGATTCGAGGGGGGGGGGGGGTTATCCAGGGGCCCCACAGCGCTGAAGAAAGGGGGGGCTTGTCCAGGGGCCCCACAGCGCTGCCGAGAGGGGGCTTTGCCAGGGGCCCCACAGCGCTGAAGAGAGGGGGCTTTGCCAGGGGCCCCACAGCGCTGAAGAGAGGAGCTTTGCCAGGGGCCCCACAGCGCTGAAGAGAGGAGCTTTGCCAGGGGCCCCACAGCGCTGAAGAGAGTGGGGCTTTGCCTGGGGCCCCACAGCGCTGAAGAGAGGAGCTTTGCCAGGGGCCCCACAGCGCTGAAGAGAGTGGGGCTTTGCCTGGGGCCCCACAGCACTGAAGAGAGGAGCTTTGCCAGGGGCCCCACAGCGCTGAAGAGAGTGGGGCTTTTCCAGGGCCCCCCCAGCGCTGAAGAGAGTGGGGCTTTTCCAGGGGCCTCACAGCGCTGAATAGAGGGGGGGGGGGGGCTTTGCCTGGGGCCCCATAGTGCTGAAGAAAGGGGGGGGGCTTTTCGAGGGGCCCCACTGCGCGGAAGAGGGGGGGGGGCTTTTCCAGGGGCCCCACAGCGCTGAAGAGAGGGGGGGGGCTTTTCTAGGGGCCCCACAGTGCTGAATAGAGGGGGGGCTTTTCCAGGGGCCCCATAGCGCTGAAGAGAGGGGGGGGGGCTTTTCCAGGGGCCCCACAGCGCTGAAGAGAGGGGGGGGCTTTTCTAGGGGCCCCACAGCGCTGAAGAGAGGGGGGCTTTGCGAGGGGCTCCACAGCGCTGTAAAGAGGGGGAGGGGGCTTTGAGTGAGGCTCGCACACATGTGAGGGGTCCGTGCTCTGTCTCAGTGTCCTAGCTGCGCGCCGCTCAGTAGGTGTACATGCATAGCCTAGGCAAATTCAGTGTAACTTACTCTCCTCCTCCGTGCTGTGACAGGAGCAGCCGGGCCCCTCCTCCCTCTGACCGCGCCGCATCCGCGAGACTCCGCCCACAGGGCGGAGACTCTCTAATTTAAATCGTCGCCCCGCCCAGAGGAGGAGGAGCCTCGTGGATACGGCGCGGTCAGAGGGAGGAGGGGCCCGGCTCACAGCACGGAGGAGGAGAGTAAGTTACACTGAATTTGCCTAGGCTATGCATGTACACCTACTGAGCGGCGCGCAGCTAGGACACTGAGACAGAGCACGGACCCCTCACATGTGTGCGAGCCTCACTCAAAGCCCCCCTCCATATTTGAAGTATAAACAGCGGACATGGTAGTGAGTACAGGCTGTTTGCCTATTCTCTCTACCATTGCTGTGAAGCAAGGGGGCGTTACCTGCCGGCGGCCGCGGGCCCCCCCTTGCTTCACAGGCCGGCCGGGCCCCATACACCTGTACTGCCTGTACCCCCCTAATGGCGGGCCTGGACCCACAGATTAATAAGTGCCGGAAAAAGGAGTCTTTGAACCACCATTTTAGTTGAACTGGACATTGACTATATCTGTCCTGGGCCACAGCATGAGACCCAAACCTGCATGACCCACAGATTTAAAAAGTGCCGGAAAAAGGAGTCTTTCAACCACCATTTTAGTTGAACTGGACATTGACTATACCTGTCCTGTGTAACCTAACTCTGTTCAAGTCTTCCTGTACCTCCCTTGTATAATTCAGAGGAATAAAATTTGTGAGGGAGAAATGCCACTTAGAAGCCACATTTCTGTTCCAAAGGACCAGGATTATACCTGTATCTCACAGCAACATGACCCCAAAACCATTGACAATGCAAAAAATTCTAAAGATGAAGTGAGTAAATGGAATACGGTTTTGTCATGAAACCTTGGTGTCTTTTACAGTCTCCTCGCAAAAAAAACAGCAAAATGAACTTTTGGGAACTGAGAATAAAAATTGCAGTAAGAAATGATCATTTTAAAAAAAAGTTTTCAAGAGTACCATTTCTGTTTGAAGAGGAATGTGAAGTAGACCGGCAAATAATCGGTGACCTTGGCAATTGGGGCCACAACATCATCAGAGATCCATGCCTGATTCATCTTGATGAAAGTCAAACGATCCACATTATCTGTGGAAAGCCGGATGCGTTTGTCTGTAATGACTCCTCCAACTGTGCTGAAGGTCCGCTCAGATATGACGCTGGCTGCTGGGCAGGACAACACCTCTATGTCGTGGCGAGCGAGCTCGGGCCATTCATCCATTATGGATACCCAGAAGTCAATTGGTTCCGGAACATCCAAAAACATCGGTGTTGAGACGCAGATAGTCGTGCACCATGATATTTAGCTGGTCTCTGTGTGTTGTATGTGTGCCCTGCATTACATGCATTGGTGAGGGGGTAAATAAAGATTGCCAGAGGTCACCCATTAGGCTTCTGCCACATTGCCTGCTGCTGCGGCCGCTACGGCTACTTGGCACTCTACTGCTGTCACGTCGCTGACGTTGTTCCACCGTGACGTTTGAGAATGTGAAGCAGACGAAACAGATGTCTCCAGTTGATCAATCAGCAAGGTCTCCATTTCCTGCATTTTACTCTCTATTTGGGTGGGTGGAAGGAAAATGCTTAGTTTAGTTTTGTACCGGGGATCCAGGAGGGTGGCCACCCAGTAACTGTTGTTCATTTTGATGGCCTTAATGAGAGGATCATGTTGGAGGAAATGGAGCATCCAAGCACTCATGTGAGAGATGGAGCCGTGGTTTCCCAAGCCTCTGGGTCGAGGGGCACTAGCAAACTGATCTTTCTCATCTTCCTCCTCCGCCTCAAATTCACGCCAACTTCTTTTCAAGGCAGGGACGTCGGTAATGTCGGTGTCCAGGAATACCTCCTCCTCCTCCTCCTCCGCTTCCTCCGGCACAGCTTCAACACAGCCCTGACTTGCCTCAGATGATGCACCCTGAGAGCTGAGGCGCCGCCTTGCACTAGCCCTGGACCCCGAACCACTGCCTAATGAAGACCGATAAAATTGAGAAACTGTCAGGCCTTGTGGATTCGACGGAGAGAAAGGCTCCGTGTCCGCATCTGTGTCCGTCTCCTCCTCCGTCGCTGGTGGGACCTGATGTTTCAGAGTGTCCAACGATCGTTCCAGAACTAAGATCACCACAATGCTCATGCTGACAAGGGCATTGTCCGCACTGACCATTTTGGTGGCTTCTTCAAAACTGGCAAGGATGGTGCAGAGCTCTTTCACCTGCCTCCACTCTCGGTGGCTCAACACCCCGAGGTCCACACCGCTGCTTTTCAGGCCATGTGTCACTTCGTACTGCGGAATGGCATTGTGCTGCTGCCACAATCGCTGGAGCATGTGGAGGGTGGAATTCCAGCGTGTTGCCACGTCAACAATGAGACGGTTGACGGGGAGGCCTAGCTGATGCTGCAACGCAGCCAGGCGGGACGAAGCAGGGTGCGAACAGCGGAAGTGCAAATTCAGACCTCGAGCCTTCCTCAGCAGGCAGTCCAGACCCGGGTAGCGCTTTCGAAATTTCTGGACGACAAGGTTCATGACATGTGCCAGGCAAGGGATATGCTCCAGCCTACCGATCCTAAGGGTGGCAAGCAGATTTTGACCGTTATCGCACACCACCTTGCCTGGCACAAGGTTCTTGTCACCCAGCCAGCGCTCGGTCTCGTTGCGGAGAGCCGTCCACAGCTCTTGACCTGTGTGTGGACAGTCTCCAAGACAGAATACTTTCAACACGGCCTGGTGTCTCTGGGCACGTGATGACACCTGAGGACCTTGGAGGAAAGAACCCTATGTAGCGGGTGTTTCCGCTCCTCGGCCCGCGGGCCGTGGGCGCACCCGTGGCCGTCCCCCCGGTGTTTGCAGGGGTCGGGTAGCGCCGCTGGCCGTGGGACGAGCGGCGGGGCCGCAGCACCCCGAGACGCCCCTGACCCCGCTCCTCTCCCGGCTGAGCCCACCGCCGGCCGACGCGCGCGTGCCCGGGCCCTAGAGCGCGCGCTCGTGCTTGGAAATTTAAAGGGCCAGCGCCCCGGTAATTGGCTAATTGCCGGGCACTTCCCCTATTTAAGGTTTCACTCCACAATCACTCCTTGCTGGATCTATTTTGCCTCGTGCCCTAGTAAAAGTGTTCCTTAAGTGTATTCTCGCCTTACCGTGTACCAGACCTCTTGCTATGTTTCTCCCCTCCCAAAAAAACTGCCCCCCTGCCCCCCGACCTTCCTGGGTGCCCCCGACTACGTTTTTTGGATTTTTGATTCTGAAACCAAAGCTGAAATTTTTCCGCCCCTTTGCAAGCAAAGTCCGTAGGGGTAGCGACCTTGTAGCCTTACGCCGCAGGGAAGGGCCATCCCGGGTTTGCGGCGGGGGCTTTGGTTTAATACCCGGGGGGTACTTAGACTCCGCTCCTGGCGTGGGGTTAAAATTTTCATCGCTTGCGGGGGGTTTGGGATTCCCCTACCCAGCCGTTACAGTTTGATCCCGCCATGGATCCCCCCAAGGGGGCCCCTGCCAAGGGCCCGCGGGTTTTCACAAAAAATTTTTCGCCCAACGTCCCCAAACCTCTTCGTGGGGGGTTTTTCCTTTTCCTCCTGCGTTTGCTTTGGGAAAAAGTTGGGGCCGAAGCTTCGCCTTCCCCTACCTTTCAAGTTGAATGGGAAATCGAAGCTCTTTCAGAGGTTTTTTTCGCAGTGAAACCTTGGGACGGGGAGCTGATGGACCCCCAGTTTCCTTTTCTGAAAAGGGGAAAAGGGGGCGTTGTGGGGGAGCCCCGATATCCGGGGAAGGCCCTGGCCCCGGGGCGACAACCCTTTGGGGCCGGGGAAAGCCCCCCGGACCCCAGACCTAAGGTTTTCCTTCTGAATTCCGCCCGGTTTTTTGGGAGCCGGGCCGGCCCCCCCAGCATCTTCTGGGGAAGACAAACCCATTGAACCTTCGCCAGGGGGGGAAACCCCCGTAGGGACTATGCCGGGGCCAATTTCCCCACCTAGCTTCCGAGCTGTCGGGGGAATATGGCCCCCTCTTGCGCCACATTCCAAAAAGGGGCCCGTCGAGCGAGTAAAAAGGAAAGCACTTGTAGCAAAAAGATCTCCCTTTTCTTTTTGCGAACTTATCCATCTGGCCCCGGATAGCTTTTGTTTTTTACGGAAAAGACGCAGGGGCTCCGGGCCGGAGCGTGACTCGGCACAAACCCCGCCCTCCCACCTCGGTTTTTGGCTCCCCTGTTCCAAAGGGTCTCCCCCGCCTTCCCCCACCCGGTTTTTCCAACCCCAGGAAAACCCCTTTTTTTTTTCAGGGGACGTGCTTAAAAAGTCGGATGAAAAAGGGTGTCCGCCGCCCGGGTGGAGAAAACCTTTGCCCCCTAATGCGCCAGTTCAGGGCCGGTTTTTCCCTGGAGTTGTCCGCAGCGTTTCCCCAGCGGTCGGGAAACGCTGCATCTAGGTGCCGTAGGAGAGGGTCCCTAGGGGGCCCCAGTCTTCCTCTCCACGACTGTTGTTGCCCCGGGAGGTAACGACGGGGTGTGGCCTAAACTTTCGGGGGTCCTGCCCTTTCCGGGACCCGGCCTGCCGGGAAATTTATTATTTCCTCCCCTTTTGGTTTTTCTTCCCCTATCCCCCTTTAAATTTTTTTCCTCCCAGTGGGGAGTTTTCAGTGACTCCATTTCAGTTTTATCACCCGGCCTTGTGACCCTCCCTGTAGGGGTCCTAAAACCCGGGGAAGATTTCCTTTAATGTCCTGCCCCGCGGTTCCTTTTGGGGAAAACCTGGGGTTGGGGGACCCTGGGTTTCAACGTCATGCCCTACACTTGGGTTGGGAAAAAGGGGGAAAATCCTGCGTTTGGGGGAATCGGGGGAGTGCCCGGATCTCTGCTTGGTGGCACCTCGCCCCCATGTCCAAACTTCCTCCCCCGTCGTCCGTTTAAGTTATACAAGGTCTGCCAGCGGGTAAATACCAAAGGGTTTTGGGATGTATTTTCGGGGATTGTTAAAGGCTGGGAGCAAGCCCCCCCGGCTGTTGATGCCTTTGGTTTTCCTTCCCGGGAAAAAAAGTTTCCCCCCGGGGGTAGGGGTCTACCCTCTGTCTGTGCCCCCAGACCCAGGCCATGTCGGCCCCCATTCAAAGGGGGAATTTGTTGAAAGGGGTTTTTTTTAAAGCAAGTGTCCCTTTGAAGCTGGGGCTGGGTTTTCTTAAATTTAAAAAAAATTTGGGGTTCACTTTGTCCGTGGATTATTACAGAAAGGCCTAAACAAAATCACGGTAAGATTTGCTAAACCCCTACCCCTTTTTCTGAGCTCTTTGATTGTTCCGTGGGAACCCAAAAGGGCTTTACCAAATTAGACCTTTCGAGGAGCCTTTAACCTCATCAGAATTCGAGAAGGGGGGACGAGTGGAAAAAGGCTTTTCACCCCAAAGGGGCGGGCATTTCGAGTTCTTGTGATGCCCCTTTGGGGTATGCAAAGTCCCCAGCCGTTTTTCGGAGTTCGTCAATGAAAGTATTTCGGACTTGCTATACACCTGCGTTATTGTATACTTTGGGGGCGATATCCTGATTTTTTCCCCCGACAATTTCAAAACCCCTTTGGGTTAAAAAAACGCCCGGGGCTTTTCGACCCCCGGGGCAATCGGAAAATGTATGCAAAAACGGGGGGAAAAGTGTCGGTTCCACCAGGCTTGCCCTTCCCTTTTCCCTTGGGGTTTTGTTTCCGATCGAGGGTCTTTCAGATGGACCCCGCTAAACCCCTCTGCGGGTTCCCGCAGTGGGCCCGACCTGTCGGTCCCCCGGGCCCATTCAAAAGCTTCTAGGATTCGCCGGGTTTATTCCCCAATTCTTAAAACTGGTGGCCCCTTTATCCCTGGCTCCCCACCTGAAAAAATGCTAATCCCAAAAAATTGGCCTCCGTCGTGATGAAGCAATTTTCCCGACTGAAGGGCAGCGTTTCCTCAGCACCTATTTTGGTCCGTTTTGGTTCCCGGAGGGCCCTTCAAATCTTTGAGGTGGATTTCCTTTTTCCCTGGGAAACAGGGGGGGTTCCCGACGCAGAAGGGCCATTAAAAGGGAAGACGTCACATGCGGTTTTTTTTTTGAAAACCTTCTTTTTCGGCAGAAATATTTATGCCAATTGGATGATCGGGAAACTGTTGGCCAAAAAAACTGGCCCTGGGGGGGGGTGGCGACATCTGTTGGGGGAGCTCGCATCTGTTTGAAAGTTTTTCCCCCGCCATAAGAATTCCAAAAACCTCCAGGGGCGGCACAGGTTTTTTAAAACCCTGCCAGGCCCCAGTGGTTCCCCTTTTTTTTTTACGCTTTGATTTCAAAATCCCCTTTTGAAAAAGGGCCCGGGAAAAAATCAAGGGGGAGGGCCCCCCTTTCCCCTGTTTGGGCATTTTCCGGGGGGGGAACCAGTGTCCCCCAGACATCCCTTTTTGGGGTTTTTTGTGGACCTCCCTGCATTCCCCCAGGCGAACCCACGTTTCGTCCCCCCCATCAGGGGGAGAAATTTTGGGTTGGGGGCATAGTTTTTCTTCTGGCCGGCCCTCCCTTTGGGGTACGGAAATCTTCGTCTTCATCTCGCGGGAAATACTGGTGGCCAAAATTGCTCCCCAAAATGTAAAAGGGCTTTTGTTTTCCCTGCTCCCCCGTTTTGCCCAAAAAAAAAGGTTCCTGCCACGGCTCGGGAGGCCTCTTTGTCCCTATGCCTGTTTTCCCGGGTCTCCCTGGAACACATAGGCATTTGGGCTTCATCCCCGGACCTTCCTCGGGGGAAAAATCGGTCATCGGGGTGGGGTCACTGCCCATTTTCAAAAAATTTCCCCACTTTGTGCCGCTTCCTTTTTGGTCTTCCCTTCCCGCCCCCCCAATTTGGGGGGCCAAATTCTTCCCTCACTTTTTCGCCTGAGGTTTTAAACCCTCCCCATTTGTCTCCCATCGGGCGTCCCAAATTTTTTCTCTAAGTTTTTTTGTGCCCCCTTTTTTCACCCCTTGCAAATAAGCTAGATTTCTCTTTTTCCCCGTTTTCGGGCCCCAGACAAATGGGGGAGGTTGGAGAGGGTTAAAAACCCGATCCCTTTGGGGGAGTATTCACGGCACTTTGTGTCCGGCGCCAGATAACTGGTTTGAACTGTTTTTCCCTGGGGCCCGGGTTTTCATTAACCATCCCGGGGCTCCAACTCGGGTGGCCCTTTTTCCCCCTTCCCTTTTGGGTTTTGGTCTTTAACCCCTTTTCCCCCCCCCCCTCTTGGCTTCAGCCTCCGAGGTTTTTCGCCGTGGACAACCAGGTTTGGATATCGGGGTCATTTGGCGAGAGGGCCCGACAAGCCCCCTTTCTCCCGGCTTTTGCCGCATGAAGGGCCCAAAGGGGGCAAAGAGGAGAAAAACCCCTTCCCCCCTGTTTTCCCTTCCCGGGGATAAAGTGTTTGGGTCTCCTCCAAAATTCATACAAACCCCAAGATCCCCAGCTATAAATTGGGGCCCCTGGTTTCTGGGACCTTTCGGGGGGTACTTTGGCAAATGAATCGGTGTTGCCCAAAGCCCCGGGGTACCCCCCATCTTTTCCAGATTCCTAATTTCCCATTCATGGTCTCCTCCCAAAAACCCCTGGTTTTTTTAACCCATTCCCCCAGGGAAACGCTGCTCCGTCTCCTTTTGGGACTTGAGGTCCCCCGGGTGTTTTTGAAGTTTAAAAGGGGCATTTTTAGGGGCATGAAGACAAACAGGGGTAAAAAATTTCTTTCTTTTTAGATTGGGGGGGCTTCGGCCCCCCCAAAAGAGGGCTTTGGGGAAAGGAGTCCAAAATCCGGGAAATGAGATCTGATCCCTTTTAAATTTCTTTTAGAAATAAAAAAAAGGGGGAAACCTAAAGGGGGGGGGGGGGTTTCTGTTTGGGGTGGGGCCCGCCCCCTCGGACTGGGGAGGTCGGGCGCCCCCCGTGGCCGCCCCCCGGGTTTTTGCCCAGGGGAGGGTGGGCCCGGGGGCGAGCGGGGGGGTCCGCGCACACAGAGACTCAAAATGCCGTTCCCGTCCCTTTCCCCGCCCTTTTGCCGGCCGAAGGGCCGCGGGTGCTCGCACCCTAGGGGGCGGCGCGCTCGTTTTGGAAATTAAAGGGGGCCCGCGCCCCCGGTTTAAATTGGTTAAAATTTCGGGGGGCCCTTCCCCCATTTAAGGTTTCACTCCCAAACCCCCCCCCTTGCTGGATCTATGTTGCCTTTTTGCCTTAGTAAAAGCTTTTCCTTTTTTTGTGTGAAAGTCGGTGATCCCGTGAGCAAGCAATTTCCCGGGGCAGCCAAAGGGTGCAAGTGAAAAGGGATCCAAAAAATATATATTTATTTTTTTTATATTTATTTTATATTTTTATTATTTTAAAATATAAACTTAGGGTTCAAAAAAAGGTAGGCCCCCAAATGGGTTTGTGGATACAAAAAGAAAAGGGGTTTTATTTACAAATCAAAAAACAAGAATATAGCAAAAAACCCGGAAACAAAAAACCCGTCTCGGGAGTTTGAAGCCCTCCCGTTTTCAGTTTACAAGTTCACATTTCTCCCGCACCTTATTAACATGATATATCAGGCTATTATACACGGAAAAAATGTGGGTACCTTGTGTCATCTCTGGGCTCTTGTGGAACTTCGTTTACCACCGTGACATTTTCCCACGCATGCTTGTGGAAGGGGTCTCGCAACTGAGCTATTCCAAAGGTCTCCCGTGACACCTATAGATCTAGAACATTTTGCTTGGACGTGGTTGGCTCCTCCTTCTCCCCCGCCAGCACGGCGAAGGGAAGATTATCAATGGTCACCCCTATCGCATCCTCCTGCACATTCTCAGCTAAAAGAATGGGACTGAGCGACTGGGGCTGTAAGTCCTTGGTATTGAGCACTAAGGATTTCCCCCAGAGTTCCCAAAACTACAGGAAGTCTCATCCTACAAGCATAGGATGGATTAAACCCTTGACCACCCCCACTTCATAGTCCAGAGTTCTGCAGCCAGTCTTTATGGTCACTCGGGACAGTGGGTAGTGCTTGGTGTCCCCATGGATGCAAATAACCCCCACCCGCTTTTCAGGGGTCACCAGGACATGGCAGGTCTGGGTATATTTGACTCAGTAAAATCTAAAGCTATATAAGAGGTTTGTACACTTTAAGATCCAATATTGTGATGTCTAGGCACACTTTGATTATATATCAGACAAGTTATGGTATCCGCACTGGTTAATTTGGGAATAAGAGCTATAAATATATAGGTTCTTATCGTGTTGCTTAAGTAAATTTTCGATTTCTTGATTATCATAGAATATGATGTTATGTATGGGCGCTGAGATTAATAATAAGGGCTGCCATGTAGAATTACCCATTTGGTTGTTCTGAGGTTTATCTAAAGACCATTGAACGTTATAGGGGCAGTCCTATATTGAAAAGGGAGAAGAAGGTAATCTTCTATATGCCCGAATGTCTCAGCATCCATCTTATGTACTGTTCTGACATCATACGGTCGGGCAAGCACGATTGTGATAAGCGAGACTTACTGGCGCAGGCGCGCTGTATTAGATCTGACACAGAGTGGTCTCTAGGATACAAAGGAGACGCTCGCGCAGGTGCGGTGATCATGGCGCAGACGCGCTGTATTAGATATGACACAGAGCGGTCTCTAGGATACAAAGGAGACGCTCACGCAGGGCGGGGATCATGGATAGCTGGCTGTGATGTGGATGACAGGTAGTGACGCGCGACAACTTGGGCATGCGCAATAGAGAGAATATCTCGACGGGGAACGCGGGTGAACACAAGTGATGTGTGTTCACCGCGCATGCGCTATGGGAATCATTAGACGGGGAAACCCATGTGGGTAAGTGTGCCTCCTCCTACTTGTCTATATAAGTTTGGAGTAAAGTATACCTAGTGTTGCCATTATCATACATTAGTGAAAACTATGAGAAGTATCGGCTTTCCCAATGTCTGTAAAGTTCCCCTGATGAACCCCCGGACATCTATTAGGGGGGGGAAACGCGTCGGGACAGAGAAGATCCTTTTCAATCATTAGATAAGGTTGTATAAAAAAAATACAGTTTGGATTATCTATTTAATCCCTTATCAGAGGGTGAGACAAGACTGTTAATGCGGTTTAGTTTGTTACCTTTATCCCTATGTGAGAGAGGCAGACAAGACTGTTCATGTGACTATATAAGGTTATATCTAAAAGGGCAATCTTATTTATTGACTCATACAACTTTTTGTTAGTGATTATGCCTATGTGTATATAACGTAATAGACTTAGTGTATTTATCTTCATGGTAAAAAAGTATATCTCAGCTAAGTGACCGTAGGTATATTGTAAAGGGATAGTGAGGTTTTGCTAGGGTTAGCCTCAGGAGGTGGGGCCGTTCAGGACGATGACCCGGTCATTGTTAGGTTTTGTCTAGGGATTAGATAAGGGATAGCATTTGAGATATATATAGGTACTTTAGTTGTTTTTGAGTAAATTTATTATCTTATATTTTAATAGTATATTAATAATAGGTACATTTTAGAGTTAGGGTTTGTTGATAGATTTACAGTGATATCGTAGAAAGATGACCAGGCTGCCAGAGTCCAGCAGGGCTGCTATCCTGACCCCATTCACTTGGAGTAGGTACTCCTGGGGGTTTCAGCTTGTAGCCATTTGCATACCATGTGTAGCAGGTCAAATAGCTGAGAGTGTGGTGGCTCATGCTTGACAAACCGGCATTCGTTTACTCTGTGAGACTGCACCATTAAGGTAACTCCCAGCTGGGCCATAACCTCGGCTTTGAAGAGAGGCTTTTTAAAACCTAGGCTTTTTGGCTCACCAATGAGGTAAGGTGCCAAAACATCTGTCCACATAGCCACAGAAAGTTTCTCCCTTTCCGCAAGTCTTTCAAAACCAGCAAAGTATGCCTCTATGTCATCACCAGGGGGTCATCTTTTGTAATGAGCATTGCACCGCCTTTTTTCACCAGATAACCTCTGGGACGTCCTCCATCCTCTGAGAAGTAACACTGTCCCGGAGGGCAGCCACCTGTTCCAACAATAGATGATTCATTTCTTGCTGTACCACATTGCCCTGCACCAGGTGTTTGCACAGTTCCTCTATAGCAGGAGACAGGCTTGACAATGTGGTAGCAGGTTTTATCCAGAACATATGCGGTTTTAAACAGTCCAAACTGAAAAACGTATGCAGCCGTAACCCTTAGCACAATTGCCCGCATACTCCACCATATGTGGGAGATTAGCTTCAAAAAATTTTAGGCACAAACGGGTTTGTGGATGCAAAAAGAATAGGGTGCTTATTTACATGGCAAAACAAACAAAAATATAGCAAACAGGAACAAAACCGTCTCCAGCCGGAGTTAGCACAGCATCTTGTTACAGTCCATACATAGCACAGGCAGATGGCTTAGCTTCAGCCAAATAACCGGTGTCAGTATACAAACATGTGGTGTGGTTGGAGTCCACAATCAGGGTAGCAGGAAAGCTTCCTGGAGCTCCATTCCAAGCTCCAAACTGTAGCACGCTCTGGAGGGAAATGGCAACAGAATCCTTAGGTTACACTCCTCACTCCTCACATGAGGTTTGCAGCTAGCAGGCTTTTTAAAGACCTCAAAGAGGTCCAAAAAAACCCAGACCGGACTGTGGGGAGGCCTTCCACCCTCACTGCTAGAAAAGGAGCCCATGAAAGCTTCATAGCAGCTATACTAATTAAACAGACGAGTCAGTGACCTAACGTCACTAAGATGCTCCTTTTCTCCACCATGCTCCTTGGTCTGCGGTGGCACATAGATTGCGGTTCTGGTGATGTTGCTTGGCTACATGGAACACCTGGGCTGTCCTGATGGACCATGCAGCATAACATACTTGAAACTTTGACAGCCCATATAGCAACCTTCTTGGCACATATTTACCATCTATGACTCTTCCGGATGGCTTCCTGAAATATTAATTTACTTTTATTTATATATATATATTATATATTATATATTTATATATATATATATATATATATATATATATATATATATATATATATAAAATAAAAATATGCAGCACTCAATGAAGAAATAAAGTATCGTGTGCCAGCGGTACAGTCTTGACCAAGACCGTAGTAGTAAAAACAAGAAAAAAATCCACAGCACTCTTTCCAATAGCGGAAAAATTGTGTATTTTATTCACCCATGTCCTTGCAATGCTTCAGCTTTGCGATATAGCTTGAGCTTGATAACCTCTTTCATTTTCATAACACTGGGAACACATCTTTTCCTTTCCTAGGTGTGTTTAAATGGTGAATTGGCATCTAAGAGAGTCAAATGTAAAAAGTAGCTTGTACAGAAAACCTATTCCAGGCAAATCATTCTTCATGCTTTGAATTGTCAACCAAGCACATGATTCATAATTTGCCAGTGGGAGAGTTTAACAAAGCTAAACACTGTTGCAGTGACCCCAATGAATAAGCTTCGGAGAGTGAACGCATTGCATGTAAACTTTCTGCCAGCGGTTACAATAGAGAGCTACTATCAAGAAGCAACAAATTGCTTAATCCAGAACTAGACAGAAACTTTTGTTTAATAGGAACGCTTTGAAGTCTCACAGCAGAGAGAATAAGAATGGTTTTATAGATTTTGCTTCTTAATTTATCTTGGAGTTTCAGAACGGGAAAAATTTAAACAAAAGTTTTCGGGTTTTTTATAAGGATACTTTTGATATTACCCTAAATGGTTTGTAGTTTGTTGTTAAAAATCCAGTACCATAAATATTACTTAATTAGTATACGTATGCCTAGTTGTTGTCCTGGCTCTAATTAATTGAGGATGGGGAGATTATGCATTTAAAGCAAAATATGGGATTGTGTAAGTATCCGAAAAAAAGTAATACATTTAGATCAGTTTATTTTTATAATCCATGTTTTGCTATAATTATGCAATTGTGAATCTACTTACTGTATGTAGTTTGTCATTTTATGGGAATAACGTAAAATTTAGTTTGTTGGGTGCACAACAGCATCTACAGCCCTTTCCCAACAAGTGACATACATGCAGGCTCGGACTGGACCAGAGTTCACTAGTGAAACCCCCTGATGAGTCCATAAGCATGATTGGCCCCTGAGAATGGGCCCTAGGGCTACTTTTGGGTGAAAAAAATCAAAAAGAAAGACAAAAAGCAAGAGTTTTGTGTAGTATGTCCAGTTATGTATAGAAGCTGTAGGCCCCAAATATCAACTCCATTGGTGGACCCCAAGAACTCCACTATTAGGCTCCAAGAACAAACTCCAGCAGGCATTAGGCTGAGCCTGTGCTCAGAAGAGCTCCCTACCATTTTCCCTCTCCCCAAAATGTGATTGTGGGGTGCTATTTGGCTACCATAATTTTGCTCCTATTTTTTTTAATAGGTGTTCAAAAAGGGGGTTTTTTAAAAATAATAAATGGAATTTTGTGAATAAGTACCACTGTATATTAAAAATTCAATCCATGCAATCATATGCTTAAGTCTCCTAAAGAGGCTAACCATGTAAATGTGGTGACTACAGAAAACAAGTCATCACATTTTTGTAAATGTTATATTATATCTTTTTATGGGACAATATTGAAGATATGACACGTTGACACAATGTAAAAAATCCGTAAAGTTTTAAACAGTCTTAAAATTTGGTGTGCTCTCAAAACATCTCAACATACAGTCATCAACGCCTAAATCGCTGGCAACAAAAGTACAAAAATGTGAGGGGTGTACTCACTTTTGTGAGATATTGTAGGTAGTCAAGGCTCTAGGTAGGTAGGGAGACCCTTTTTTGGGGGGTTTGGTTTTTAACCCCTTTCACCCTTTTAAACATAATTGTTATCCATTTTTCCGTAAAAATCCAATCTATAAGAATTTATCTTATTTATTTTTAATGGTGATCATCATAAACAGAAAATACCTGATCCCAGAAAAATAAATAATATCCAAAGACAATTTTTGTTGCTGCTTCACTATTGTTGCTACCAATAAAAATTGCAATATTCTCTACAAAAAATGGCATGTAATTTACATTTTACAATGAACTCCACTCTATGAAGATTTTTTTTTTCGGGTTTAATGTACACTTTATGTTACAACATATAGTACCATTATAAAATACAACTTATTCCACAATATTAAGCCCCTGTGTCACGGTCAGAGATAGTGGATCCTCTGGGCCACCGCAAGCGATGGCGTAAGCAACGCCAGCGAGCGGAATCTAAATAGGTCCTTTTTTCACCAGAGCCCGCCGCAAAGCGGGATGGACTTGCTGCGGTGGGAGTCTACCAGGTCGCTACCCTGACGTGACTTGCTTGTGGAGGCAGCCGAGGTGTAGCGTGGTACAAAATCGTCAGGCAGGCTCGTAGTCGGGGACAGGCAGAAGGTCAGGACAGGCTGCTATGGTTCGTAGTCGTGGACAGTCAGAAGGTCAGGGCAGGCAGCAAGATTCGAGGTCGAGGAACGGAAGCAAATGGTACGGTAAATGGTAATCAGAACAAGGCTTAGGAACGCTTTCTCTATAGGCTATAGGCACTAAAGATCCGGCACAAGACTCAGGAAAGGGCAGGCTTAAATAAGGGCAGCGGCCGACAATACCCATTTACCGGTGCACTGGCCTTTTAAATTTCACAGAGCCGGCGCGCGCCCTAGGGAGCGGGGACGCGCACGCCGGGAGACTGGAGCTGCAGCAAGAGCGTGGCTGAGTAAGTAGGCAGGGACCCAGCCGGCAGGGTGAGCGTGCCCACCGCCCAACATGCGGGCGGCGGTGCCGCTCTTGCCAAGGGACCACGGGTGTGCCTGCGACCTGACACCCTGAACATCTATGTAGACAGAAAAATAAAAGAGTTACTGCTTTTGGAAGGGGTGGAAGGGCCTATATAAACAAAAATCACTGCAGTGGGAAAGTGTTAAAAAAAATAACATTCATTCATTTAGATGCATATATAGTATTCAAGATTATTTAAGGCAAAAATCTGCAAGAAAAATTACATTCAGAGTCTGATACATGGGGATTTATGTATCTCTGCACTTTTCATTGTCGGATCTTCTCAAAATACACGTAAAAATGTTCAGTTATATTATGTATTAACCTAATTGCCTTAAAGCTGTTTTATTTATCTATATAGTACTATTATTTGTGCTGATTTACAGTGTGGATAAAATATATAATTACAATAATAAAAAAAGCATTTGAAATACAACAATAATAAAATAGTGACAAGAAGCATACTCTACACACATACTGGCATAGAAAAGGTTATAATTGAAATTGTTCTGACGTTTACTCAGTGATTGATCCTAAGTAAACAATGACATAATAGTGGTATTTAAACATGTCCTACCTGATTTCTTAATCACATTTGTATTATGCAGTCTCTGGGAGTTTGCTTTAATGGAACTTCCTGTTTTACCTTGCATGGATTATATCATTTGGACCTCCTCCACTTTGCGCAATCAGGACGAATCTCGACCTGTTTTCAATTATGATTTGTGCGCTATTATAAAATATTACATACAAGTGTCTTATGAGTCCTTTTTTGTACCTTTTGTAATAAAATGATCATGCTTTGGTCGCTAACGATTTTTGCGTAATTCATGTATTTTTTGCTAAAAATACGTTTTTTACGGATTTTGGCGTCAGAATCCGTTTCTTTACATATTTTGACACTGAGAAACTTATCTAGCTTCTGATGCAAAAATCCTTTTTTAAAGGGTTTTGGTGCCAGAATCAGTTTTTTACAGATTTTGGTGCTAAAATCCTTTTCTTAACATAATTTGGTGCAAATAAAGTTATCTCTCTTCTGACGCAAAAATAAGTTTTTTACGGACTTTGGCAAAATAATCCTTTTTTAATGGATTTTAGCACTAAAATCCTTTTCTTTACAGATTTTGGCGCTAATAAACATATCTAGCTTATGACGCAAAAAATAATATTTCTTACAGATTTTGGAATTAAAATCCTTTTCTTAACATATTTTGGAGCTAATAAAGTTATCTCGCTTCTCATGCCAACAAATACGTTTTTTTTACGAATTTTGGCGCCAGAATCCATTCATTTATGGATTTCGGTGCGAAAATGCGTTTCTTAACTTTATTAGCGCCAAAAAATGTTAAGAAAAGTATTTTAGCGCCAAAATCTGTAAAAAAAAAACAGATTCTTGCGGCAAGATCTGTAAATAAAATTGTATTTTTGCCGTCAGAAGCGAGATAACTTTATTAGCGTCAAAATATGTTAAGAAAAGGATTTTAGCGCCAAAATCCGTAAAAAAAAAAGGGATTCTGGTGCCAAAATCCGTAAAAAAAGTATTGTTAGCATCAGAGGCGAGATAACTTTATCAGCGCCAAAATCTGGAATAATACAGATTTTAGCACCAAAATCCGCAAGCATAAATGGACTTTAGGGCCTAAATCCATAAAAAAAAGTATTTTGGGCGACAAAAGCGAGATAGCTTTATTAGCGCCAAAATCCGTAAAAATGCAGATCTTACTACCAAAAATCCGTAAAAAAAATTGACTTTAGGGCCAAAATCCGCAAAAAAATGTATTTTTGGCGACAAACGCGAAATAACTTTATTAGCGCCAAAATTCATAAAAATGCAGATCTTAGCGCCAAAATCTGTTAAGAAAACATATTTTTGCCGACAAACACGAGATAATTTTGTCAGTGGCAAAATTCGTAAAAATGCAGATCTTAGCGCCAAAATAAACTTATTTTTGGCGACAAACGTGAGATAACTTTATTAGCGCTAAAATCCGTAAAACGACTACAAGATCACATATAAATGCAATGATGTGCTTTATATCCCCTTTTGTAGGGCGGAGTTACATCCAATGGCTTAATTTATGCATCTATTAAAAAACAGTCGTAAAGACAAGCAAAAAGCGCTTGTAAAAAACGCACCCAAAAACGCGCAAAAAACGCAAATCCCGGCAAAAAACAGCCGTCTTTTCAGCTGATTTTGACAGGCAGTGGACAGAAAATTCAGTTTCATGAATGTTTTTAGTCATTCGTTTTCAGGTCGTTTTTTGTCCACTGCAGTGTAGACATAGCCTTAAGACAGTTTGTGCAACTCACAAACAGTTAAAACCCTTAGCGGAGCAAAGAACCATCAGCGTCATGATCTGCTTTTTTGGTTAGAAGATCTAGAGCTTTAGGCCTTAAAGGGGTTGTCTCACGACAAGGATTGCTTTTTATGTTAAAGATCTTGCAAAAACAAGTCACTTTGCAATATGTGTCAATTAACAGTGTCCTACCTATTCTGAGATTTCCCCTCTTGTATGGGCTGCATCAGCTCCTGTGGTCACTATAGCTACAGACCTGTTTGATCTCTCCTGATAGGCTGCCAATGCTGGTTGCCATAGTTACAGACCTGGCTTCTGCTGCAGCCTAGTAAAAGCCAGTAATCACGCCCCTGAATTCAAAGTGAAACCAAGAAAAAGGACTGTGGTAACATGAATGAATATAGTGAGGCAACCCCTTTAAACCTATTAGATGTCAGCCATGTGTCATCATGCAGGCGTCTCAATGATGTCATAACATCGCGCAGCCTGGGCTGGGCTGAACTAGGAGGATCCCGGACTGCCGACTGTAGTGGGAACCAAAAGAGGTGATTTTTTTTCTAATAGGGCCTTACCTACTGATATACCTGGGCATTTCTAATGCCTACCTGCCTACCTACCTAGCTACGGGCAACCTACCTACCTAGGGCTAATATGCCAACTACCTAGGGGACAATATACCTACCTACTTACCTGAGACCTAACTACTGTCTGCCTACCTACTTAGGACCAATCTACTTAACTATCTATGGCCTAGCTACATACCTAGGGCCTATCTACTACATACCTAAGCTGGGGTCTAACTGCTGCTTACCTACCTAGGGCCTATCTACCTACCTATCTACCTTGAGCCTACCCACCAACCTGCTTTGGTCCTACCTACCTACATGGGGTCTACCTACCTACTTGGGACCTTGCTATCTACCTGAAGCCCTTAACTGTGGCCCTGTATGACTACCTGGAATCTCAACTACCTACCTGTGGTCTTGCCTACCTACCTACTTACCTAGGGTCTTACCTGTCTATGTACCTACTTACCTGGGGCCTTTAAAGCCTACCTAGAACATTTTCTATGTATATATCTATTTCCGTGCCTAGCTGGGGCTTTACCTACTGTTTGCCCTATCTACCTACCATGGTCTCACCATAATAATGGGTGACCTATCAACCTAGATACTGAGTTACCTATCTAATAGCATGGATTTTGCTAACTAATTTGGGGACATACCTATCTAAAAGGGGGGTCTACCTATTTGTAGAGCCATATTAAGTATTCATGCTGTCATAGGCACTTTATATAGCTGTCAGTCAAATGCTGATTAGTGTTTTTGTATTCTACAGGTTTCCCCTCTAGACTATGTTAGCCCAGTGTTAGATTATTATTATTATAATTATTATTATTACTATTATTGTTATTTATTTTAGAACATTATTAATTCCATAGCGCTGTACTTTCGAGGAGGCTTACAAACATAACGTGTGTCAAACAAGTACAACGGTGACGATAAATGACTAACAACTGCTACTGAGGGAAAGAGGACCCTGCATGTAAAGGCTTACAATCTACAAGAGGCTTCTGATCTACAATGTTTAATTAATAAAATGGTCAAAGAGGGATGTTGTCAGAAAGTATTTATGTAAATAAAGTGTTTTTGTGTCATTTCAGTGCATTTATTTACTGTTTTTCCTAATGTTAGTAATAGAGGTACAGTATCTGACAGATGTCTCTATTACTAATGCTGGGGCTTGGGTTCAGCCAGTGGTGTTTTTTGTCACCCCAAGGCTGATACCAAACCCAACACTTATAATAGAGAGACACCTGTCATACACCTCTATTAATAACACTGTAATAAAATGGTAAAAGAAATGCAGTGACACAACACAACAAACTCTTTAAATAAACTCTCCCTGACAACATCCCTCGTTGTCCATATTATTAAAAATGTTGTCCAATAAATCCTTCATAACCCAACAGAAAGACTTGAAGAAAAAAACAGAAACACTACTAAAAGCATGTCAGTACTGAACTCCATCCCCTGTTTCCTTTGAAGATCATGTGTCATGCCTGCAGCTTATCTTCTGGGTGCAGGGGAGGGAGTTCGGACCACACAATATGATTCTGGGGGAACAGACCATAGGTGTAGCATAATCTCCAAGGGGTTAGTGCTCTGTTCCTCCCCACCTCTCTAGGAGACTGTGCCTCTGAGCTATGGCCTATACCTGATCTCCCACCCCTGGGTAGTTTGTACAGAGTTGATAAAAACTAAAGAGTTGCTGGAAAATTGAGGATTCTAAGATATTTGTGTCCCAATATGACGGGCTGATTTGTGACCTGGAGAAATCTGCATAGAGGTCAAGACCGAATAGAAAAGAAAAAAGAAGTGGATAAATTAATAAGATAAAACATCACCTGTGAGTTGTCATCTGTGCATGTAACTGCTCTGTAATCACTTAAATGTGTGCAGAACCTGTGTACAACTAATACCTACCACTTTATGTTCACTGTATGATGGAAATATACAGCCTGCAGAGCTGGGTAACAGGTAACAACCACCATATGGTCACTGAATGGAGGTAATATAAAGCCTACAGAGCCTTTTTTTCCGGGTTCTATTGATTATATGTATGGTGGTAATTGGGGTTTGAGCGATTATTTGGGCCCATACATCGGTGATGGTGTAGTGACCATATCGACAAGATATTCGATGGTCGTGATAGATTATGATCGTGACCTTAAAGTTATGGGAGAGCAACAACCCTTCTTTTAAACCCAAAAAAGGGATGGAGAAGGGAATTAAAACCAAAAAGTCAAATGGATACGTGCTCATCTTAGGCAACACATTAGGTTATAAAAACCCCCAAAAAAAAAAATCACAGACCCTTCACTATCCTGTTTGCACCCCAGCTAGCCTTAAACCTGCATGACCCAAAATTAAAAAGTGCCCGAGGCAGTATGATTTGAACCATATTTTACTTGAACTGGACATTTAAAATCCCCTTGGGAACGCAGATGGCCCCCCCCCCCCCCCAAACCTGAGACCCCTGATTTAAAAAAATGCCGGGAAAAGGAGTCTTTGAACCCATTTTGTTTCACTGGACATTGACTTTAACTGTCCTGGACCGAGTATGACCATTAAAACTGTTTGAAAACCCCAAAATTAAAAGTGCCAGGAAAAAAGGAGTCTTTGAACCCCCATTTGTTTAAAATGGAATTGATATCCTGTCCTGGATCGCCGTATAACCATTAAATGTCTGACCCCCCCTTAAAAAGTGCCGGAAAAAAAGGGTCTTTGAACCACCATTTTAGCTTCACTGGACATTGTATACCCCGTCCGGGCCCCGCATGAGCCCCAAATTTCATGACCCCAGATTAAAAAGTGCCGGAAAAAGGATCTTTCAACCCATTTAGTTTCATGGACATTGACTTACTGTCCCGGGGACAGCATGAGCCACAAAACCGAGACCCCAGATTAAAAAGTGCCGGAAAAAAGGAGTCTTTCAACCACCCTTTTAGTTTTATTTGGGCATTGGGCTTCCCCGTCCTGGGACAGCATGGCCCCAAAAAATGCATGACCCCAATTAAAAAGTGCAGAAAAAAAGGGGTCTTTCAAACCATTTTAGTTTCACTGGACATATACTGCCTGTCCTGGGTAGCGTTGCCCCTCCCTTTGAGTGCGGACCAATTGAGCTTACTTGGAAAAATGGTGGTTAAGCTTTTCCCCCCAGGTGCCTTTTTTTGGCATTCTTTTTCTCATTTTACTCAAAGTGTGGAGGAAATTGTTTGCCTTGGTTCTCTGGGGCCCTGCTGATACTCCATGCCTTAATCCTACATCTGGTCCGTTTCCCGTACCTCCCCTTTCAATTAGAGGAATTTTATTACCGCATTTTTGTACATGCAAGTTTTTTAGTGTTTAATTCTAGAAAACCATTTTTAAAAATAGGAGGAATCCCACCCTGTCTTTGTTTCTCTTTTTTATTGTATTAAAAGGGTTTTTCAATCAGGGATTGTAGCTATGTTAAAAAATCTTTCAAAAACAAGTCATTTTGCAAAAATGTGTCCCTTAAAAATTTTTCCCAAACCCATTTTCCCGTTTCTTTTTATAGCACCCTCACCCTTGAGCCCCTCTTGGGCAATTGTGAAGAACAAATGTCTGTTAGAAAAAAATTTTTTTTTATTAAAAAGGGCCTGAAGTATAGCTGCATGTTACAGCAAAATGCCCCCAAAATTCAAAAAATGGGCCCATGGGCCACTTTTTTACAATTTTGAAGAACGAATGTTGTTAAAAAAAACAACATTTTTTTTTAAAAATAGGACCTGTTTGTAAGCTTAAAGTCACAGCAAAATGCCCCCAAAAAAATTCCCAAAACTGACCTTGAGGGCAATTTTGGGCAATTGTGAAAACAAATGTCTGTTAGAAAAAATTTTTTTTTTTTTTAAAAGGACCTTTTAGTATAGCTGCATGTCCCCAGCCAAAAAAGCCCCCAAAAATTCAAAGCTTGGACCTTGAGCCACTTTGGACATTTGGGTGAAGAAACAAATGTCTTTTAGAAAACACATTTTTAAAATAGGACCTGTAGTATAGCTACTTGTTCATTCAAAATGGCCCAAAAATAATTCAAAGCATGGACCTCCTGCAGCACTTTGGCAATTGTGAAGAACAAAAGTCTGTTTGAAAACAACATTTTTTTTTATAATAGGCACAATGTAAGGAATTGAGGCATTTCAAAGCAGTCATGACACTCAAACAAATTATAAATATGACTTCTCAAGCCACTGTGCTAAAATTGTAAGGGAGAAATGCCACTTGAGAGCCACATTTCTGTTCCAAAGGACCATGGATTATTGCTGTATCTCACATGCAACATGGACCCCAATAAAATTTTAATATGACATCTCAGCCACTGATTAAAATAATTGTAAGGGAGAGAAAGTGCCACTTAGCAAGCCAAAACATTCTCTGTGTCCAAAAGGATCATAATTATAGCTGTACTCTCACGCAACATGACTTCAATAACATTAGTACAATGCGATATACTTCCTAAAAGATAAAGTGAGTAAAATGGGAATACGGTGTTGTCATAAAAACTTGCTGTCTTTACAGTTCCTCACATCAAAAACAGCTATAATGAACTGTTGGACAAAGAGAATAAAGAATTGCTCAAGTAAGAATGATCATTTTAAAAAAAAGTTTCAGAGAGAACCATTTTCTGTTTGAGAGCGAGATTGTGAAGTCAGACCGGATAACTTAATTCGGTGACCTTCGGCATTTGGCGGCCACAAAATCTGTCAAGAGATCCATGCGATACATCTTGATGTAGAGTCAAACGAACCACATTACGCTTGTGGAAAGGCGGATGCGTTTGTCTGTAAGGAGACTCCTCCAGTGTGTGGAAGTCCGCTCAGATATGCGCTGTCTACTGCGGAGGAAACACCTCTATGGCCGATCGGCGCAGAGAGCTCCGGGCCATTCGTCCGTTTTGTGATACCTCAGAAAGTCTAATTGGGTCCTGAACAATACAAACATCGGTGTTGAGACGCAGATAGTGTGCGCCACCTATGTATCTTAAGTGGTCTCTGTGTGTTGGATGTGTGCCTGACTCATTGCATGCGTTGGTGAGGTGTCGTAAATAAAAGTAATTGACAGAAGGTCACCCATTAGAGAGAGGACTTCTGCCACTTTGCCTGCTGCTGCTGCCGCTACGGCTACTTGGGCTCTATGCTGTCACGTCGCTGATGTTGTTCACCGTGACATTTGAAGAGCATGAAGCAGATAGCAACAGATGTCTCCAGATTGAATCAATCTGCTAAGTCTACCATCTCTGTCTCTCTCGCGCGCTCTCTTATTGGGTGGGTGGAGGAAAAGTGCTGAGTTTTGTTTTGTACCGGGGTTCCAGGAGGGTCGGCCACCCAGTAAACTGTTGTTCATTTGATTTCTTAATGTGAGGATCGATGTTGAGAGGAAATGGAGCAAACAATGCACTCAATGCTGAGAGATGAGACTTGATTTCCGCCATAAGTCTCTGGGTCGATGGCGGCACTAGCAACTGATCATCCTCATTTCCTCCTCAGCCTCAAATTGTTTTTTCTATTTTGCCGCCAACCTCTTTCCAAGTGCAGGGCGTCGGTAGTCGGTGTCTAGGAATACTCCTCCTCCTCTCATCCGCTTCCTCTCGCACAGCTTCAACACCAGCCCTGACTTGCCTGAAGATGATGCACCCCTGAGCAAGCTGATGACGCACTTGCTCCTAGCCCGGACCCCCGAAACCACTGCTAATGAAGACCGATAAAATTGTGACACTGTCGGCTGTATGGATTTGCAACTAGAGGAGAAAGGCTCGTGTCCGCATCTGTGTCAGTCTTCCTCCTCGTCGCTGGCGGGACATGTTAGTTTCAGAGTGTCAAAACAATCGTTCCAGAACTAAGATCACACACAATGCTCTGTGACAAGGGATTCGTCCGCACTGACCATTTTGGTGGCTTCTCTAAAACTGGCATTGGATTGGTTGCAGAGCTCTTTCAACCTGCTCTCCACTTCTCCGGTGGCTCAACATCCCCGAGTTTCCGCACCGCCTGTTGTCAGGCCACTGTGCCACTTCGTACTTGCGCGAATATGGCATTGCACGCTGCTGCCACATATCGTGGGCATGTGGGTGCGGAGGGTGGAATTCCAGCGTGTTGCCACGTCAACAATGAGACGGTTGAACCCAGGGAGGCCGAGCTGGCGCTGCACGCAGCCAGGCTGGACGAAGCAGGGTGGCGACACGGCCGCGAAGTGCGAACTTAGACTTCGAGCCTTCCTCAGCAGGCAGTCTCAAACCCAGGGATAGCTCTTTAGAAAATTTCTGGAAGACAAGAGTTCTTGGACATCGTGCGCAGGGCCATTAAGGATCGTGCTCTCAGCCTACCGCACTCTCTAAGGACAGCGAGCCCCAGAGATTGCCCGTTATCGCACACCACCTTGCCTCGCAACAAGTTCTTTGTTCCACCCAGCCAGCGGCTCAGGTCTCGTTGCGGAGAGCCGTCCACAGCTCCCTGCACCTGTGTGTGGACGTATCTCCAAGACAGATTAATTTCAACATGGCCTGTTTCTCTGGGCACGGGATGCCACTAAGAGGACCTTGGGCGGAAAGATCCCTGCCACATCTCTGCCGGTTATTGAAGACGCGTGCGCGAGCCTGGAGACCACCGTCACCCCCAGAGACACTCTCACAGCTCACTCACGTTGAGCTGTCACAGGAGACTATAGCGGCTCATTGCCGTGCTTACTAGTCCATGTGTCGAGTGGTCTGATGGACTTTTCGCCACCAGATGCAGACAACGCTCTTGAAATTTTAGATGACACGTGGCTGGCCAGGGCAGGACGGTCTTTTCTGCCCTAAAGAAATGCTGCTCGGCACTCTTGTCATTGGGGGCAGGAAAAGCGGCCATGCACGTTGCGGAACCCATTCTGTGTTCCACCAGACGGAAAAGTGCAACATTTTCAATGGCCAATAACGCCTGGCATTGCCGAATTCAGGCTTTTGGCTTTGGGATGGTTATGGGTTTAAAGCTGTTTTGTTCTTCTGCCCAACCGTGGAAGACGGAAGGCTGGCTGCCTAGATGGCCGCTGTACTGGCGTGCAGGTCATCAATGGCGGGAGGAGCAAGGGGTAGGATGGGTCTCTGGTGTGCTCTGTGGTACTCGTGGTGGACTGAGTGGAGGCGTGGAGCGGCAGGCTCCGATCATGATTCTTGACTCTGAGAGACATGGGTAGACTGAGGAGTACGCTGTGGCGTGGGCGGAGGAGGAGGAGGCGGAGACAAGAGGGTGTGACATGTGGGTGGCAGCCGGCGTCGGGTCTATATGGCCCTTTTCTTTGCCCAAGGTGTTGCCTTCCATTTCAAATTCATGCATTCGCTGGCATGTGACTAGACATGTATGGTGGTGGTTAACCACTAAGGTTCCTGCATCTGCTTATGCAGTTTACGGCAAAGGACGGCATATGACAATCGCTGGGTGATAGTCGCATTGCTCAAAGAAGCCCAGCTGAGAGGTCCTGGACCTTTTTGACGGCGATAGCGAGGTGCGGGGTTTGCGGTGAACCGTGGCTGGCGAACATCTTATCCAGCGGACTTCTGCGACCGCCCTCTCACCTTTTTGAGGCTGGACACCCGCTACTGAACATACCCCATCGTACTTCTCTCGTCGCAGTGATGAAGCGATCGCAAGCATAAAAAAATTTATTTTCTTTGCTGAAGACCACTGGTTGGACTCTGCATGTAATCATCATCTATATCAAACAGGTGATTGGTCGTTCCCAGACATTTCTGCATCCAGGAGCTGCGGGCTACAAGCAAGAGGGACTGCAAGGCGTTGACGACGCCCTGGGATTTTTGCCCGCATTGACCCGCTTCCTTCTACCTCGCTCTGATGGCATCAGTAACTGGGCAGTAGAAGCAGAGAAAATCATCCTCTTTGGCCTCTTGATCTTTTACATGCCTTCTGACCCCCAACCGCATTTTATCATCAAAGAGCGTCTTCAGAAAATGTAGTATCACAGTGCACTGGGTAAACACGAGGGGAATTTGAGGCTGCTTCCTATGTTGGCGGATCAGCTAGATGATGCTGAGTGATGACATTTGTGCCGTACTGGGAGGATGACGGAGGTAAGATGCTTGGATTGCAGGTTGCATATAAACACTGACAGAAGACAGGATGTGGCACGCTGTTCGTTACTGAGATCCACAGGGCCTGACCAGCCGATGACAGCGCCTGATGGTCCTGCTAAACCTGACGATCCGCTGGGGCATGCGTGTTGTCGCCAGCACTGGAAGAAGCATCATTCTCCTCGTACCTTCTACCTCCACTGTCCTACCCCCTCTTTGCTCGCCTTACCAGCTGGAATTTCGCTCATGTTCAAGAAATATAAAATTTGAATGAAGGTATGATGAGTTTTGGAACAAAGTCTCTTCATTAAAAGACGGCAAATCACAGCTATTCTATAAATCCCTCAAATCAAAACCAAAAATTGCGGATTCAAATTTAACTGCCAAAGTAGATCTATCAACTAGCTTGAACTGACAAAAGTAGAAAAAACACTAGTCTGAATTGCTATAGGATATCTATCACAGGTATTTTTTGAGCACCTTCAATTCACCTGTGGTTGACTTACAAACTTGCTGTATTCATACGTTATAACTGCAAGTAGATCTTTCACCAAAGCTGAGCCTGCGCTCAAGTGAAAAATCATAGATACTCGAAATGTATTGGATAATTAAAAGTATTTTTAGCGCACTTTCATTCATTACCATTTTTTGTTTTTTTCCCCTTCCATTAGCTTCAACACTGTGGTGACTACAAATTGCCGTAGTCAATTTAAGTGCAAGGTGCCTCAATGAACAAAGCTGTAGAGCGCAAAGTGAAAAAACAGTCATCTGTCAAACTCCTAATGTTTATCGGATAATAATAGGTATCTTTTTGGCACTCTTCAATTCACTGATGGTTGACTACAACATTGATAGTATTCAAATTTAATCTGCAAGTAGATCTATCAACAAAACTGGCCTGCGCATAAGTGAAGAAATCACGTATTTGATATGTAACTCGGTCTAATAAAAAGTATTCTTGTGCGACCATTCAATTCACCTGTGGTGACTAACAAAATGTGCTGTATTCACAATTAAGTGCAAAGTGCCCTCATTGACAAAGCTGTAGTACGCCTAAAGCGGAAAAACACACGTATCTGTCAATGTATTTGTGATAATAAAATGTATTATTTTGGCACCTATATATTCAAAACCAATCCTGTGGTGACTACAAAAATTGCTGTATTCACATTTCAATTGCAAGGTGACTCAATGAACAAAGCTCCGTAAGTGCCCCGCAAAAAGTGAAAAATTACGTTGTGTTGTAATGTATTCGGTGTTTACATGGTATTGTTGGCACCATCTCAATTTCACCTGTGGTGGATACAAAATTGCTGTATTCACATTTAGTGCAAGGCTGCCCCTCAATGAACAAGCTGTAGTGCGCAAAGTGAAAAAACACGTATTCTGTAAAATTTGTATTCGATACTAAAAGGATTTTTAGGCACCTTTCATTCACCTGTGGTGACTACAAAATTAGTGTAATTCAACATTTTAAGCTGAAGGTTGCCTCAAATGAACAAAGTGTAGTGACACAAAAGTGAAAAATTACAACGTATCTGTATGTTTATTCAAGCGATAATAATAAGTATTTTGGCACCTATCTAACTGTGCTGACCTACAAAATTGTGGATTCTAATTTCAACTGCAAGGTGGCTATATCAACAAGGCTGGAATGGCGCAAATTGAAACAGAACACCTATCATGAAAACTTTATACTGATAATAAACAGTGGAGTTTTGCACCTAACAAGAGACCTGCAGTTACTAGAAATTATGTGTATCCTATATTAAGTTCAGGTGCCCCAATATTCCAGGAAAATATTTCATTATGAAAATGTTATAATAATAATACTATTGCAGTGCAATGTCTACACTAAGTCTTGGTGAACTTTATCCCGTATTCTTTATAGACGCTTGTCTGTAGTGTCTGAGCGATTATTTATCGACACAAGTTGAGAATCGGCACATTTTTATGTTGATCGAAATTTTTTGATCATGCGATAATTACGTTAAAATCTGTGCAATCATCTATTATGTTCCGCGCCTTTTTCAACGCTTTCCATGTCATTTTTGAGCGCCAGCAAATCTGCTTACAGAATAGAGCAGGTGAGATGCTGTGTGCGACCGTCACATATACTGGTCATGTGTATGTTTGCGGGACTGGCTGGAAAAATCACCATGTCCACGTTTTGAGCATAGAACAGCCTTCTTTTATGATCAGTGTCTCTCAGCGTCTATGCAAGGAGACGTTGTGCTCTGGCCTGTGTCCAAAAATCTCAGCGAAAGTAGTCTATTTCTTCACAGAGGAAAGCTCTACTGTTAGCTGTTGATCCTTACAACCTTAGTTAGCTCAGAGAGTGATGATTTTATGTAGTTTAGGTAGAGAATTTTAAAGGTGCATCTACGCTGTAAAGTCACGTGAGGGAAGCGGGGTGGGGAAGGGGGGCCTCGCGCGGCAAATCAACAGACCACAGCTACTATAAAGAATACTGCGTATAAATTGAGGTTTCAAATACTTTCTCTAGTAATCTGCTAGGTCTCTTTGTTTGCTGCAAAAACTCCACTTTTATTCTCAGTTTACTTTCAGATAGGTTGTTCTTTTTCAATTTTGACCCATTTCCAGCCTTTGTTGTTATAGCAACATTTTTTGGCATGATTAAATTAAAAATCCAGCAATTTTGTAGTCAGCACAGGTTGATAGGTGCCAAAATATACCTGTTATTAATTCCGAATACATTACAGATACGTCCTTTTTACACTTTTGCGCTACTACAGCTTGTTCATTGAAAGGGCACCTTGCACTTAAATGTGAATGACCAGCATTATGTAGTCACCACAGGTGAATTGAAAAGGTGCAAACTACCTTTTATTATCCGAATACATTACAGATAGTGTTTTTTGGCCACTTTTGCTCAGTCCAGATTTGTTGATAGAGCCACCTTGCAGTTTAAATTTAGATATCCAGCAATTGATGTGAGTTACCACAGGGTGAAATTGATAGGTGCCAAAAATAACCTTTTTTTTATCCGTATACATTACAGATACGTGTTTTTTTTTCACATTTGGCACACTACAGCTTTGTTCATTGAGGCACCTTGCATTAATATGAATACTGCCAATTTTGTAGTCACCACAGGTGTGAATTGATAGGTCGCCAAAAATACCTTTTTTTTTATCCCGAAAACTACATTTCAGATACGTGTTTTAGTCACTTTGGCGCAGGCCAAAGCTTTGTAGATAGATCTACTTTGATGTTAACATTTGAATACAGCATATTGTAGTCCCACAGGTGAAATTGACTAGGGATGCCCAAAAAAGACCTTTTATAATCGAATACATTTCAGATACGTGTTTTTTCACATTGGCACAGGCCAGCTTTCGTTGATAAGATCTACTTTGCAGTTAAATTTGAATACAATACTTTTTTGTAGTCAACCTACAGGTGAATTGAAGGTGCCAAAATACCTTTAATATCCGTATACGAGATTCAGACAGGTAGTTCTTTCATTTTGGTTAGTCAAGCTTATGTTGATAGTCTTACTTTGCAGTTAACATTTGAATCCAGGCAATTTTGTTTCGATTTGAGGGATTTTGAGAATAGCAATTTTAATATTAATAAACCTGTGATTTTCCGTCGTGTCTTAATATGAGACTTTCCACAACATCTCTCCATACCTTCTAAAAATTCTTCCTCTATTTGAACATGGAAGGCAGAAATTCAGGTGGTAAGGCGGGAGCAAAGAGTGGGTAGGATTGGTACTGTGGATGGTAGAGGTATGAGGAGAAAGTGCTCCTTCCAGTGCTGGCGACAACACGCATGCCAGCGGATGCGTCAGTTGCAGCGACGGTCAGGCCTGTCTATTGCTAGGGCTCACGGGCCAGTGAACTTCAGTAGCCGTATTTCGCACGAAACAGCGTCGCCAATCTGTCCTTCACGTGGTTCATGAAACTGCATCAGCTAGTCTTACCTCTTATGTCCTCCCAGTCACAGCCCACATAATTTCGTCTGTAGCATCACAGCATCCGTCCAACATTGAACGCCAGCCCAATGTTCACACGTGTACCCACACTGTGGATAATCATTTTTCTGAAGACCTCTTTGATGACCATAATGTCGGTGATGGGGTCAGAGGCATGTAAAGATCAAAGTAGGCCAAAGGGATGATTTTCTACTGTTCTGAATCCAGTTACTGCATGCCATCAGAGGAGGAGAATGGAAGCCGGTTTCATCGGCCAAAAATCCCGGATAGGGTGTCGGCAACGCCTTGCAGTCCCTCATGCTTGTAGCCCGCAGCTCTCTGGCATGCAGATTGTCCAGGACGAGCTGAAGTCATCTGTGTTGAATGAAGTTGATGACGACAATGACGGATCCATCGTGGGTCTTTTTCGCAGCAGAATTTGCTTTGCGATGCGCTTCATCACTGGTACGAGGAGGGAAGACGCATGGGATAGTGATTCAGTACGGGGTTCCGCCCTTCAAAATGGGAAGAGAGTTGGGCGGGTCGCAGAAGTCCGCTGATTGATTCCGCCATCCACGGTCAGCGCAAACCACTGACTCCTCGCTCTATCGCCGTCAAAACGTCCAGGGCCTCCTCACGCCTGGCCTTACTTTGAGACTAGCCTCTGCATTGACCCAGCGATGTCAATGCCGCGCCCCTCCCCTTTGCCGTAAACGATAAGTAGAGGCAAGAAACCTTAGTGTGGCTTAACCACACACCATCTGTGCTAGTAACTATGCAGCAGAATGCATAGTTGAAATGGATTGGCAACACTTGGCCAAAAATAGGACCAAGACCGACGCCGGGGCTCGAAACCACTGCTCACACCCTACTGCATCTCACGCCTCTCCTCCTCCGCCCACACCAAGCGCATCCTCAGCTGCCTCATGGTCTCTAGAGTCTGATCAGTGATCAGCCTTCCGTTCAGCCTCCACCGTCACGCCAGTACCACAAGCACACCAGAGACCCATCCTTACCCTTTCTCCCGCCAGTTGATGTCTGCCATGCCGTTTTACAGCGGGCCAGTCTAGCAGCCAGCCTTCTGTCTTCCAGGTTTGGCGAGCAGAAGGAATAACACTTTAACCCCAAAACCATCCCCAAGCCAAAGCCTGAATGCCGGCATTGCCAGTCTTTTGGCCTTGGAAAATGTATGCCGTTTCCCGTCTCGGTGCCGACACAGATGTGTTCCTTGCCAACGTCATGGCCCTTGTCTGCCCCAAAATGACCAAATGCGAGCAAGGCATATCTTTGCCAGAAAAGCCAGTACTTGCCCTAAGTCACGCCACACGTGTCATCTATAATTTCAAGAGCGGTTGTCTGCATCTGTGCAGCCGCGAACAAGTCATCTGACCACACGACACTTGACTAGTAGCACGGCCAAAAGGGCAGCTATATCTCTAGTGCTTTTGACAGCTCTTGTAGGTGAGCTGGGAGCGGTGGTATGTTCTCTGGGTGTGACGGAATGGCTTCTCAGGCTCGGCGCACGCTCTTCAAAACCGCAGGGATGGTGCAGGGTTCTTTCCCCAAGGTACTCTGGTGGCATTCACCGTGCCCAGAGAAACCAGGGCCGTGTTGAAATAATCTGTTTGGAGACGTGTCACACACAGGTCAGGAGCTACTTGTGGATCGGGCTCTTCCGCAACGAGAGCATTCGTAAGCGATGGGCTGGGTGACAAGAACTCGTAGTGCCAGGCAAGGTGGTGTGCGATATACGGGGCGACATCTGTTGGCCCACCCTTAAGATCGGTAGGCTGAGCAATCCCCTTGCCTGGTCCTTGTCATGAACCTTGTCGTCCAGAAATTTCTAAAGGAGCTACCAGGGTCTGCTGGACTGCATGCCTGTATGGAAGTGAGGGCTTGAAGTCTATACGTTGCATTCCACCGTTCGTACCCTGCTTCGTGCCGCCTTGCGTCTGCGTTTGCAGCTGTTCAGCTCGGCCCTCCCCGTCTTCAATCCGTCTTAATTGTTGACGTGGCAACACGCTGGACATTCCACCCTCCACATGCTCCAGCCGATTGTGACGCAAGCAGCAGCAATGCCATTACGCATTACAAGTGACAACAATCGCGCCACTGACAAGCAGCGAGTGCGGACCTCGGGCTGTTGTGGTTTCTGTTTTCTTTTTTTTTTCTTTTTTCTTCTTCAGCGTAGGTGTTTGAGCCCCGGAGAGTTGGTGGCCGGTGAAGAAGAGGTCGTGCCCACCATCCCTTGCAGGTCTTGAGAAAGACACCAAATGGTCAGGTGCGGACACATGCCCTTGTCAGCACTTGAGCATTGTGGTGTCTCTCAGTTCTGGAACTGATCGTTGGGACACTCTGCAAACAAAGGTCTGCCAGCGACGGAGGAGGGACGGACACACGATGCGGACACGGCAGACTTTCTCTCCGTCAAATCCACAAGGCCAGACACGGTTCACACAATTTCAATCGGTCTTCATTAGGCAGTGGGTCGGGGTCCAGGGCTAGTGCAAGGTGGGCATCAGCTTCATCAGGGTGCTCATCTCAGGCAAGTCAGGGCTTGTGTGAAGCTGTGCCGGAGGCAGATGCGTTCCCCCCCAGGAGGAGGAGCAGGAGGTATTCCTTCAGAGCCACGACGTTCCGACGTCCCTGCCTGGACAAGAGCGTTGGGCTGGCGGCAGCGAGAATTTGAGGCGGAGGAGCGAAGATGAGGAAGATCAGTTGCTAGAGCCCCTCGGACAGAGGCTTGGGAAATCAAGGCGCCAATCTCTCACATGAGTGCTGGATGCTTCCATTTCCTCCAACATGGATCTCTGCATTGTTAAGGCCTTCAAATGAAAAATCAGTTACTGGGTGGTCCCACCCTCCTGGATCCGCTGTACAAAACAAAAACTCAGCACTATTCCTTCCACCCACCCAAATAGAGAGTAAATGCAGGATAATGGAGTACCCTTGTGATGATCCAAACTGGAGGGAGTCATCTGTTGCCTAGTCTGCCTTCAAGCTCTTCGGAATGTCACTAGGTGGAATGGATACAACCAATCTGCGACGTCGTACAGCAGTAGAGTCCATAGTAGCCGTGTAGCTGCCCATGCCCAATAAGAGCAGCAGGCAAGGTGCTCCTCGAAGCCTACAGTGCCGGTGACACTCATCTGGGCAATCTTTATTTCACCCCTCACCAACGCACTGCTATGCAACGGGCACACATCCAACACACAACGACAGTTTAAGATCTTGGTGCAAGACTATCTGCGTCTCAACACCTCGATGTTTTTGTATGTGTTCCGGACCACAATAGATTTCTGCGGTATCCAAAATGGCATGACTGGCCCACGCTCGCTCGCCACGCCATAGAGGTGGTGTCCTGCCCTGCAGCCGCGATCATATCTGTGAGGACCATCATGACAGCAGCTGGAGGAGTCATTACAGACAAACGCATCCGGACTCTTACACACAGATTTGTGGATCGTTTTACTTTCATCAGATGAATCAGGCATGATACTCTGTTGATGCTTGCTCGCCCCAAATTGCGTGAGGTCACCGAGCCATAGTTGCTGGTCTATTCACATTTCCTCTTCAACAGAAATGGTCCTCTTGTAAAACTTTTTTATAAAAATGATCATTCTTTACTGCAATTTTTATTCTCTTTTCCCAACAGTCATTTTCGCTGGTTTTGCTTGTGAGGTAAGACTGTAAAGACACAAGGTTTCATGACAACACCATATTCATTTATCACTTTATCTTTAGAAGTTTTCGCCATTAGTCAATGTTTGAGTCCTGTTGTGTGAGATACAGCTTAATTATGTCCTTTGGAACAGAAATGATGGGCTTTTAAGTGGATTCTCCTCACAATTTTTAATAGTGGCTGAGAAGTACCATATTTTATAATTTTTTGGAGGTTCATGTTGCTGTTAGATACAACCGCAATAATCCATGCCGTCCTTTGACAGAAATTGTGGCTTTAAGTGAGCATTTCTCCCTCACCAATTTCTTAATAGTGCTGAGAAGTCATATTTATAATTTTTTGGAGGTCTTGTTGCTGTGAGCAAATACAGCAATATCATGCTTTCGTCATTTGGAATCAGAGATGCTGGCTCTTCTAAGTCGGCAATTTCTCCCATACAAAATTTTTAACAGTCGGCTGGAGAAAGGCATTTTTATAATTTTTTGGGGTCATGTTGCCTTGAAATGCAAGCAAATATCTACCAGGTCCTATTATAAAAAAATGTTGTTTCTAACAGACATTTGTTCACTTTCACAATTGTCCAAGTGCATCATAGGCGGTCTTGCTTTGAATTTTTGGTGGGCATTTTGCCTTGACATGCAGGCTATATTACACGGCTCCTATTATAACAAAAATGTTGCTTTCTAACAGACATTAGTTCTTCACAATTGTCCAAAGTGGCTCATAGTGTCCATATTTGAATTTTTTGGTGGGCATTTGCTGCTGACATGCAGCTGTTCTACACGGTCCTATTATAAAAAAAATGTTGTTTTAACAGAACATTTTGTTCTTTCACAAATTGTCAAAAAGTGGATCAAGCTGTCTTAATTTGAATTTTTGGGGGCATTTTTGCGTGTGACATGCAGCTATACCTACAGGTCCTATTATAAAAATTTTTTTGATTTCTAAACAGACATTTGCTTCTTCAACAAATGTCAAGCAGTGGTACTCAAGGGGATGGTGCTAGTCAGAAACAGGAATAGGTTAGGACACTGTTAATGGGACACATATTTGCAAAATGAATCTTGTTTTTGCCAGATCTGATTAACATAGCTATCATATCCTTTGTATTGAGACAAATCCATTTAATAACGATTAAAAGAGAAACTAAAAGAGCATGGTTGGCTGTTCCATCCTATTTTAAAAATGTGTTCTTCTAAGAATTAAACTACTAAAAACTTGCATGTACAATATAGTGGTAAAAAAAATTCCTCTGAATTGTACAAGGGAGGTACAGGATAAACTTGACCATAAATGTAGGTTATTAGGGGACATGGAGTATGTGAGCACGGTAAGAGAACAAAGTCAGAGACCATTTCCATCAGCTCGTTTGTAGTAAAAGTGCAGGAAAAAGAATGCCAAGAAAAACGCGGGCCACCTGGGGTGGGAACAGGAGCGTTATTTTTTTTAACCACTTAGTATTTCCAAGTGAAGCTCAATTTTGGGCCCCCACCATAAGGAGGGGCAAGGGGCTCCCAGGGGCAGGGGACAGTATATGTTTTCCCGGAAAATAAAATGGTTTGGTTTTAAAGACTTTCCCTTTTTTTGGCACTTTTTTAAACTGGGGGGCATGCAGGTTTTGGGGGTCATGCTGTGGCCCAGGACGGGGGTAGTCTATGTCCCCGTGAAAAATTTAAAAAGGTGGGTTTAAAAACCTTTCCTTTTTTCCGGGACTTTTTTAATCGGGGGTTTATGCAGGTTTGGGGACATACTGTGGCCCAGGGAAAAGGGATAGGGCCCATGTCCCTTTAAACTAAAAAAAGGTGGTTGAAAGACTCCTTTTTTTTGGCACTTTTTTTAAACTGGGGGGCATGCAGGTTTGGGGGCTCATTTCTGTGGCCCCAGGAAGGGAAAAATTTAGGTCTATTTGGTTTTCCCGGGGAAAACTTAAAATGGGTGGGTTTGGGGGAAAGACCCCCTTTTTTCCCGGGACTTTTAAATTTTGGGGGTCATGCAGGTTTGGGTCATGCTGCCCTTCCCGGGCAGGGATTTCAAATTTTTCAGTTCAAGTTTAAAAAGATGGTTCAAAAACAAACTGCCTTTGGGACTTTTTTAAATTTTTGACTGGGCATGCATTTAAAAAAGGGCATTTCTGGGTGCAAGACAGGGGTAGTGAATGGTTTTGTGATTTTTTTTCGTTGGGTTTTTAAAACCCAAGGGTTTTTCCTAAGATGTTTTTACCCTAACCCTTTTTTTTGTTGTGGATGTTTAAATTTTAGCTTCTCCAGCCCTGTTTTGGGGGTAAGAAAAAAAAAGGGGTTTGTTGCTCTCCCCCTAGACTTTTTTGGGCATTTGATCATAATCTATCATCGGGCCAAACGAATATCTTGTGATTATGGTTGGGGTACGACCATCGACCGATGTTGATGGGGCCCGTAATCGTAAAAACTACTTGCCTGTGTCCCCCCGCGGCCCCCCCCCCCCCCCCCTCCCCCCCCGGACTTTTTCAGCGGTAAAATGCTCCCCTTTTAAAATTTTTCTACCTTTAAATACATAAAATCTTTTCCAATTCCCCTTTATCTTTCTAAGTTGTTTAAAGGGTCACTGCTAACAGTAAAGATTTCTCTGTGAAAAATAGAATAATTTGAAGAAAAAAGAATTAAAAAATTTTGTGACTGTTTGGACACGGGGAGAGCGCACATCCTCCTGCTATGAGACGCTGAGAGACACTGATCATGCACAGCACCGGCTGTTCAATGTAAAACGAGGAAATGTGATATTTTCCAGCCAATCGCAACCTTTCACACATCCCAGTCATGACGTCGCACACACATCTCACCCTACTCTATTCTGTAAGCTGATTTGCTGGCCGCCAAAATGACAGGAAGCGCCGAAAATGGCGCAATATTAATAGATGATGCACAGATTTTAACCTAAATTATCTAAAAATTTCGATCAACATAAAAACTGTGCCGATTTCAACTTTGTCGATAATAATCGCTCAACACTAGTGGTAATATACATTCTGCAGTGCCTGTGTACACTGGTATCTGCCACTATATGGTCACTGTATGGTGGCTAATATATATTCTATAGAGTCTGTGTACACTGGTTTCTACCACTATATAGTCACCGTATGGTGGTAATATGCATTCTGCAGAGCCTGTGTACACTGGTTTCTACCACGATATGGTCACAGTATGGAGGTAATGTACTGTCTGCAGAGCCTGTGCACACTGGTTTCTACCAATACATGGTCACTGTATAGCAGTAATAACGGTGTAATGGTTTATATTCTGTAATGGTGTGGTGGTAATATGTGTTGATATTATTCAGTCACTATGTGCTGGTGATATGTGATGGTGTTATTCAGTCACTATGTGGTGGTATTATACAGTCAGTATGTGGTGGTGATATGTGGATATGCTGTGGTGGTATTATTCAGCCACTATGTGGTGGTGATATGTGGTTATGCTATGACAGTATTATTCAGCCACTATGTGGTGGTAATATGTGGTGATATTATTCAGTCACTATATAGTTGTTATATGTGGTCATAATATGGCAGTTTTTGGTCATAGTGGATTAATTGGCCTTGGGATTCATGTTTTATGTAGCAGTGTTATTTGATAATTGCATTATCATTATTTAGGGCGACATGTATGAAGTTCGCTGCATCGGAGCGCCCGTTTTCGAGCGCACTAATGTGAAAGCTGCGCCTCATGTATGTCGCAGCCCGAGGTGCGCTCATACATGCGGTGTAAAGTCCCCTGCGCCTCGTCAGTGTGTAAGGCGCAGTGCGGGACTTAGGCGCAGTGAGGGACTGCGCCTAACATGTATTCTGATTCGAGACAGGCTGGAAAACAGCAAGAAATCATTAAACATGTTAGTGAATAGCAAAAAGAGTTGTCTTTCTAATGAATGAATAAAGAGAACAATCAAAGCTGTCTAAAAGCGATTAAATGTAATGAAAAAGTGGATCATTTAAAATTAAAGGGAAAATAAATAAGATCGCCCAAGAAATCAATATCAGCTTCAGCTCCATATGGCATGGAGTATGAATTAAAAAAAAAAAACGTTTTTATTAGGTGTCAAACATTGTTTGAAAAAGAGCTCAAACCTTCTAAAAAAATACATAAATAAAATCACTAATAAAAAATCAATAACGGCGCCACATCAGGAATTGGGATATTGGAAATTGCCAGGAAATACAGTAATTCAAATTCTGTAAGCATTTCTCATTGGTTGGCAGAAACCAACCAATCAGAATAGGAGCGACAGTGATCCATTATAACCTATGGAGTAGTATTGACCAATCAAATGAAAAGGCGGGACATTTCAAAATACAGTAAAAAAGGCAGAAAAAAGCTGAGTGGTTGAACTAGCGGGGGCTTGGCTATCCCGGCCAATCAGAGCACGAGCTACTTTGTCCCATTGTAGTCTATGGAGAGATGGGGGCAGTGAAATCTCAGCTCCGTGCGGCATGGAGTATTAGTAAATAAATCGTTTTTATTAGGTGTAAAACATTCTCTGTAAAAGAGCTAAAACCTTTTAAAAACAGACATCACTCAAATCCCTAACAACGCATTTGTCGCCGTCTTCGGCGCTACATCAGTTATTGCAATATAGAAAATTGCCGGGAAATACAGCAATTCAAACTCTGTAAGCTCTTTTCATTGGTCGGCAAAAACCAACCAATCAGAATAGGAGCGACAGTGACCCATTATAACCTATAGAGTAGTATTGACCAATGAAAAGGCGGACAGTTCAAAATACAGTAAAAAAGGCAGAAAAGAACTGACTGGTTGAGACCAGGCGGCAGATATGAATCCACCAATAATATGTAGTGCGTCTATTTTGAGAGTAGCAAGAAGGGCGCGATAGAAGGGCGCCTTAAAAGTTATTACTGTCTATGGGAAATATTCTAGTACTGTGATTGGTTGGGGGGAAGAGGGGCTCGTCCTGCTTAGCCAATCAGCGGGTGAGCTACTTATCTCATAGAGTTCTATGGAGAAAAGAAATGCAGAGCGAACTCTGTTTGTGATTGGCTAAGTTAAAAGAGGTGCGATTGTTTTGGCCAATCGAAGAGCGAGCGACGCTCTTATGGGTTTTCTAATGCAATCTATAATAAAACTGTACATGCCAGAAATCAAATGATAATACTCCCGAAGTTGTACCGATCTCTATATAAAATGAACAATAATATGGGGGTAACAAAAATAAACAAATAAAAATTAATTCAATGAATTCATTTTTATTTTTTTTCGTTACACCCATATTATTGATCATTGGCTAACGAAATGATGCCTCACGGAGTTGAGAGCTGAGATTTATTTCTTTGGTGATCTTATATATTTTTCCTCTATTTTTACGTTCTCGCTTCACTTCGCCTCCTCCGGCTCATTTAGACCACAATCAACTAGGTCTGCCTGTCGGAGCTGTCGAGCGCTGCAATACGCCGCACGTTGCCGACCCGCGATCATGCATGCCTTGGAGTATTCGAATGTGGTGCGTCCCGCCCCAGAATGCCCACACCGCACCCATTGCACGCCCCTTCATGTTAGGCGCATCCGAAAGTGGCAAAGGTTGCGCCTAACACCGCATCACTGCGTCCGACAGTGGATTTGGACCGGTGAAGCACAGTTTTCAATCAAGCCTCAGATTCGCCCAGCGATGTCATATGCCACATTTGCCATAAACGCATAAGTAGAGGGAAGAATCTAAAGTGTTTAACAACCACCAACATGTCTAGTCACATGCAGCGAATGCATGAGTTGAAATGGAGGTATCACTTGCCGAAAAAAGGCCACACCGGTGCTGGGCTTCCAACCATTGTCACACCCTCTGTCTCCGCCTCCTACTCCTCCGCCACTTCCTAGAACAAGCGTTCCTCTGCTGCCCATTTCTGCCAGCAGCATGAGCAAGGATCAGTGCCACACACCGTCGTCCAAGTACCCCCAGCACCACCAGAGACACAACCTACCCCTTCTCCTTCCATCAGTTGGACCTGCACGCCATACAGCAGCCAGTCTAGCAGCAAGCCTTCCGAGTACCAGGTGTAGGAGCAGAAGAAACACTTCAAACCAAACCATCCCAAAGCCAAATGCCTAAATGTCGACATTGCCAGGCTTTTGGCCTTGGAAATGTTGCCTTTGAAACCAGGTGGACACAGATGGGTTCTGCCACGTCATGACCCTTGCCTGCCCACAATACCAAATGCTGAGCAGGCATTTCTTTTCCCAAAAATCCGTCCCTGCCCTGGCCAGCGGCGTGTGATCTTAAATCTCTAGCATGTTTCCGGCATCTGTGTCCGGCAAAGTCCATCTGACCACCGATACATGGACTAGTAAGCACGGTCAAGGCCGCTATATCTCTGTGATAGCTCACTGGGTGAGCTGGATGGATGTCTATGGTGATGACGGTGGCTCTCAGACTCAGTGCACGCTCTTCAAAACCGCAGGGATGGCGCAAGGTTGTTTCCCCCAAGGTCCACGGGTAGCATCATGTGCCCAGAGAAACCAGGCCGTGTTAAAGTTAATATGTCTTGGAGTACATAAACACACAGGTCAAGAGCGTAAGAAGACCGAGCGGTTGCTGGGTGACAAGAACCTTGTGCCAGGCAAGGTGGTGTGCGATAACGGACAAATTCTCCTGGTCACCCTTAAGATTGGTAGGCTGGAGCACATCCCTTGCCTAGCACACGTCATGAACCTCGTTGTCCCGGGTCTCGACTGCCTACAGAGGAAGGTTTGAGGTCTGAGCTCACACTTCCGCCGTTCGGACCCTGCTTTATCCTGGCTGGCTGCATTACAGCGTCAGCTTGGCCTCCCCGTCAACCGTCTCATTGTTGACATGTTAACATGCTGGAATTCCACCCTCTACATGCTCCAGCGATTGTGGCAGCAGCGTAATGCCATTATGCAGTATGAAGTGGCCCATGGCCTGACAAGCAGTGGTGCTGACCTCGGGGTTTTGAGCCACTGAGAGTGGAGGCAGGTGAAAGAGCTCTGCACCATCCTTGCAAGTTTTGAAGAAGTCAACAAAATGGCCAGTGCAGACAACGCCCTTGTCAGCATGAGCATTGTGGTGATCTTAGTTCTGGAACAAGTGTTGGACACTCTGAAACATAAGATCCCACCAGCGATGGAGGAGGAGACAGACACAGATGCGGACACAGAGCCTTTCTCTCCATTGAATCCAGAAGGCCCGACAGATTCACAACTTTATCGACTTCACTAGGCGGTGGTTCGGGGTCCAGGGATGGTGCAAGGCAGGGCGTCAGCTCTCAGGGTACAGCATCTGAGGCAAGTCAGGGCTGTGTTGAAGCTGAGGTGGAGGAAGCGGAGGAGGAGGATGAGGTATTCCTGGACACTGACGTAAACCAATGTCCCTGCCTTGGAAAGAGGTTGGCATGGATTTGAGGCAGAGGAGGAAGATGAGGAAGATCAGTTTGCTAGTGCCCCTCGACCCAGAGGCTTTGGAAATCAAGGCTCCATCTCTCACATGAGTGCTTGGATGCTCCATTTCCTCTGACATGATCCTCACATTAAGGCCATCAAAATGAACAACAGTGACTGGGTGGCCATCCTCCTCGATCCCCGATACAAAGTGAAACTCAGCACTTTCCTTCCACCCACCCAAATAGAGAGTAAAATGCAGGAATTGGAGACTGTGCTGATCGATCAACTGGAGACATCTGTTGCGTCTGCTACACGTTCTTCAAATGTCACGGTGGAACAACGTCAACAACGTGACAGCAGTAGAGTGCCAAGTAGCCGTAGCGGCCGCAGCAGCAGCAACCTTTGTGGCAAAAGTTTAAATGGGTTACCTCTGGAAATCCTTATTTACCACCTCACCAACGCCTGTAATGCAGGGCACACATATGCCCACACAGAGACCGGCTTAAGATCATGGTGCCCCGACTATCTGCGTCTCAACACCATGTTTTTGGATATGTTCCCGGACCCAATCGACTTCTGGGTATCCAAAATGGATGAATGGCCGAGCTCACTTGCACGCCTAGAGGTGTTGTCCTGCCCAGTAGCCAGCGTCATATCTGAGTGGACCTTCAGCACAGCTGGAGGAGTCATTACAGACGAACGCATCCGGCTTTCCACTGATAATGTGGATCGTTTGACATTCATCAAGATGAATCAGGCGTGGATCTCTGATGTTGTGGCCCCAATTGCTGAGGTCACTGGTTAGTTGCCGGTCTACTTAACATTCCTCTTCAAACAGAAATGGTCCTCTTGAAAAAATGTTTTTTAAATGATCATTTCTTACTGTAATTTTTATTCTCAGTTCCCAAAAGGTAATTTTGCTGGTTTTGCGGTGAGGTAAAAGACACCAATTGTACACGGTTTCATGAAAAAAACGTATTCCATTTACTCACTTCATCTTTTTTCACACTGTCAATGGCATTTCTCCCTCACAATTTTTAACAGTGTCTGAGAAGTCATTTTTATAATTTTTGGGTCATGCTGCTGTGAAATACAGCTATATTACAGGTCCTATTTTAAAAAATGTGGTTTCTAAAAGACATTTGTTCTTCACAATTGTCAACAGTGGCCAATGGGTCAAAGATCTTTGCTCACACTTCCGATTCCGCACTCTGCTTCAGCACAACTGTTTTAGCTGCTGCATCATAAGGGCATTTTTGCCGTGTTAATAGATGACGGACGCCAGCCTGCTTCATGCACCCACATAACTCCGGTTCCTGCTAGCTGGAACCGCGTTTTTTAAAGATGACGAACACCAGTCCTGGGCTTTCACCGCACCCACTGGAACTCAGCCCTGCTAGATGAACCTTGTGATTCACGTTTAAAGCCTCCCTGCCTGGAAACAGTAATTTTCCTTCAACCCATTGGACAGTGAATTCAAGATTTTTAAGACAGGCCTCGTTAAACCTACTGGGGAATCTTTCATTTGCTTCACATTTCAATGTCACGGTGGAACAATGTCACCACAGAATGGCAAGTACTCTGCCGCAGCTGGATTGGAAAACTTTTGGTTTTAACCCCTTAAGGTCCAGGGTTTTTTTTTTTTTGGTGACACGTTCGTTTTTCCCTCCTCGCCTTCTGAAAGCCATAACTTCTTTATTTTTTCCACCTACATAGACACATGAGGGCTTTTATTTTGCGGGACAAGATGTACTTTCTAATGGTGTTATTCACTATACTATAGAATATACTGGGAAACCGCAAAAAAATTCCAAGTGGGGCAAACTGTGAAAAAATTTTTATTTTCGCCATGTTTGCGAGGGTTTTGCTTTTACGGCGTTCAATCTTCGGTAAATATAATGTGTTATCTGTATTCTACACGTTGTTACGCATCCGGCAATACCAAATATGTAGGGTTTCCCTTATGTTTTAGTACCATAAAAAAATTCCAAACATTTTCTATTTTTGAAATTTGCGCCACGGCGCCATTTTGTGCGACTAATAACTTTTTTGTACTAACACCTACGGACATAAGTGAGGGGGTATTTTTTGAAGGCTGAAGTGTACTTTTTATCGCTAGCAGTTTGGAATGCATGTGACTTTTTTGATCATTTTTATTCCATTTTTTCAGTGACGTAAAATGACCGAAAAAACCCCCTTTTTCTGGGCTTGGAATTTTTTTTCTTCCGGTTTTAAGTGTAGGGAAAAAGATGTTATATTTTTATAGATCGGATTTTTGGATGCGGCGATACCAAATTGTGTAACTTTTTTTTATTTTAATGATTTTATTTGAAAAAGGGGGAAAAAAAGGGGGTTTTTGAACTTTTAATATTTTTTTTTTTTTTGTATTTTTAAACTTTATATTTTTTTTTTTTACTGTAACTTGTGGCCCCCCTATGGACTTGACATAGGGGGTACGTTTTTAAATACAACCTAATGCATTCGTAGGCAATGCATTGGGTGTACAAAATGGGGTTTCCCCCCACTTTGTCTGCGGAGGGAAGTGGGGCAAACCGGCCCCGGGTAAGTAGGGGAGCCTTCACAAGGCTCCCCACCACCATCCTGGTCGTCGGATCGGCGCAGCATGGCTGCGTGGTGCCGAGACCGTCCCGTCGGTCCGGGGGGCACCGATCGGCATTCATTCAACACCCCCGGGCGCGTTACTACCGGGTGTTACGGCGATTTTCGCTAACACCGCCGGGTGTGCGGGGGGTGCGGCGCGATCCCCCCGCAAAGTCCCTTAGCGGCCCTGGGACGTAAATCAACGCCCAAGGTCGTTAAGGGTTAAAATAGTTTAATTTTTTATTGCAAAAATATTTTGCTGATGGTCCCTAAGGGCACATTCGGGTTTTTTTGGGCTGCTGCGTTACAGGATATGGATGTCAATGTCTAGTGATGAGGCATTTTGTTAATTACGTTATGTCTCCCTTTGTCGATATGGGGAAATTTTGAGACGATTTCCGTATTTCCCAAATAGATTTCGCCGATAAAACCCTTAAAATCTATGGGAAAAATGTAAGATCGTGTTTGCGCCCATTTTTTGGGGGGAAAAATGTGCATCAATGTGCCGAGCCATGTAGGATGTAGTGTGCTTAGTTTTACACTTACACATACACTATACAATAAATGATTTTTTTTAAAAAAAAATAAAAAATTAAGCAAGAAAAGCTGTTGGGTACCACAGGTCCCAGAAACACCTGGCTGTGTTGGTCTTCTGTAGATTTGGGGAAATACAAAAAAGGTGAAAGAAAAACTAATACATTTTTTACATAAAGAAAAAAAAAAAAAAAAAACATCTGTTCCACATCTATCAACATCTTACCACATCTGATCACGCTGTGCAACATTGTATCACATCTGTACATTTTTTATGTCCCACAATTGTGCAACATCTGCATTGCCTTATTTGTGTTCAATTAGTGAATTTTCAAGGT
>JAODAL010023284.1:0-62980 GCA_025379985.1 Phyllomedusa bahiana
TCTTAAGGGAAAGATAAAAATTTGAGCATTTTTTTTCCGAAAAAAAAAAACCTGTAATCTTTTATTTACGGACTAGGGGTCATCCCTATCCATTGAAGAAAGAATTTTCCACGGGGAAAAATTCCTGAGATTACGCCGGAATTGTTCCTCCAAAAATGAATTTGTTAATCAAGCAAAAGTATTACATCAGAGATTTAGCAAAAAATGCTATCTGGAGAAAATACTAAGTCATATCACTTTGCACTCTGCACAGACAGGAGTCACCTTTTAATTCCCAAGCAAAGAGAAATAGGACCAAAAACGGGAATTCTGAGATTAATCGGAACCTTTGAAGCCTCGAGTGAGGTAAAAAGTATCCTTACTAAGCACTGGGACATCCTGTTGATGGACCCAGACATTAAGGATAAAATAGGTCCTTATCCAGCAATCGCATATAGAAAAGGAAAGTTTGAAAGACAAACTTTTAAGTAATCACTATGTACACCCCTCCAACGATACAACATGGCTAGGAAGGCAACCGAAGGGCTGCTACAAATGTAGCGGATATGTTGGATGAACTCTCCTTGAAACAGGGAAGACCTTTTGCAATGCAAAAACAGGACGTTGTTTACAATTAATAATTTTATTAATTGTTGTTTGAGGGGAGTGATTTTATCGCATCAAATGCCCCTGCGGACTTGAATAGGGAAGACCACCCGCGAATTGAGAAGGAGAATCGGGGAACATCTAGGGGACATCCGGAACAAGAGACCCTAATATCCAAATATATTTGGAACCAACATGGAGGAGTATTTAGAGATCACAGAATAATGGGGATCGATTTAATAAAACCCGAGGAGACCTTGATCAGGATCTCCTTAGACGAGAAACCTTCTGAATCTATATGCTGGGCACAGTATACCCACAGGGACTTAATGAGCAACTGAATTTTAGTTGCTACTTATAATGGCGGTCATTTAGCTATAGTCTCATCTTTTGGCAGCATGAGCAGTGTACATACATATTTTTACATCAAAAATATACACAGTGTTGGAAATGGCTAATTCTCGATCTATTTCATCTTTTTGTTGATATGAATCTTAAAAACCGGATACATTTTTTGATACACTAGTTTGTGATACAGTTGACTTTGAGTGGTGCTTATTTTTTCCCCCCTCCCCCTCCCCCCCCCCCATTGGAAGGAAGGAATGCGAGTTTCTCCTATCTATGGGTCTTTCTTTTTTTTTTTAGTCTCTAGGTATTGGATACATCTGTGATTCCATTTATATTACATCCAATGGGGTCAGTGTTGAAACACTAATTTGTGGAGGTCTGCAACTGTGTAGGCATTCTCTTTAATGGTTAATTGATATGCATCATAAGACTACTTTGATCTTTCTTAGAACATCTATTGTTTAACCCATGTCAGGATTATGCATGACGGCGCCAAACAAGACCTCTTATTGATCCCCTGAACTTATCTGTTCGGGTTGTGGGTGAAGATTACTACTAATCACGCCTTACCTGGGTGGACCATGATACATCCTGGTTGTGACGAACGCTGCGGTTGATGGGCGGCGCTCGGCATCAACACCCGGCCCCAACACCCGGCCCATATCTGACCTCTACATCTTAAACCAATATTTGGTGAGCACAGACCCTGTTATCGAAACTATAAATTTTTGAGTCACTGATTTACTGGTGGTTGGAGTGGGCGGGCATGCCGATAGCAATCCGCCAAGACTTAAGCACCGTAAATCAGATTAGACTAAGGATTTTCAGATCTTTGTCACCCTTTTGGTCCCCTGAAGAGACCATGGTGGGTCGAAACATGTTGGGACGGTATATGATGATTGTATAAGGGTAAGATAGGGGTTTGTAGGGAGAGTCACCGCATCTGCGGGGTCGCCCTTTTTGGGGCGAGTGCTCTGCTTTATTGGGTGCAAAACATTGCCAGGGAACTTATCAGGGGAGTTCATTCTGGGGTTTTTACCTGGTGGCACCCAATATGTTTCTATGTTATATGTGATAGTCACAATTTTGAAAAGCATATATATGACTGGAGTTTGAGCAACAAGTCAAATAGTAATTTTTTAAATTGTGAAGTAAAAATTATATTTTAAATTTTATCTTTTAAACAAACTCTATATAAACTCAATTTTTTGTTTTTTATCTTTACCTCTTCCCTCTGCTCAACAGGAAGATCATCCTCCTCGGTAAATACAGTGGAGAAAAAATTGTTTGCTTTCTCATCGCCCCCCATTATCTCCCTCACTGCTTTTCAAAGGGCCAACATTTTCAGTTTTAATATTTACTATTGATCTAGTTAATAATATTTTGGGGTTAGTTTTACTTTCTATGGTAATGTCTTTGTCTCCAGCTTTGCTGCCTTTATCATTATTTTACATTTATTTTTTCCTTTGCTTTATTGCTTCACTACCCTCCTGTTTTTAGTAGCTGCCGTATATTTGGTTCAACACTATTTTATGGGTTTACCATTAAGTAGCAGAGATAAAAGCACTCAAGGCTAAGGAACATAAACGTGAAATAAGACACTTGGTACCTGACCTATTATAAACGTGTCTATTTCACTGAGAAAATTAAAGATCAGCTGCGCATTTCAAAGTTCTCTTGCTCCGCTTTTCAAGTTGCCAACTTAGTGACACATATTGTCTTTTTATAGATGGTTAAAAGTTCAAAAAAATCACATGATAAATTTACATATCAACTATATATTACAAGTAAAATTTTGTCATTTAAACTATATCTAAAATACTTATAAAACAATTTAATTAGTAAACTTTTTAAACGCTCTATCGTCACAAAGCTATTGCACTAATCTGACATTGGGGTGCGCTGTTCCCTTACAATGAAACAGAAAACGGTCAAGAGAAAGTCATTAGCATAGAGGTAATTCTAGGTCAGCCTTGCAGAAGGTTACTCCCAATCAAGTTATTTCAAACTAGTTGCATACAGATAGAGCACTCCATATAATAGGAATGTTTTAGAACTATATATTGCACAGATTTAGGAGACTACTTTATTACTCGAGATGAAGATAATCCTTTCAACTCCGTATACTAAATCAGAGAACCTATAAAAATTGGATGGTATCCTACCCTTATAAATACATAAAAACTTTTTAGATAAAATGACTATTAAAAACCTTCATAATATCATATAAATGCGATCCAAAATAAGTTATAAAATCCAACATTTCGTTGAGACCATATGGTTGTATTGTGTGCAATTAAAAAATCCAATAGGTCTCCTTTTCGGACTATTTTTTGTAATATTTTATTTATTTTTTTCCAGCTGTCAAATATATTCCAGAATTTAATTCTATAGGTTGTACAGAAAGTTTGATCCCACTATGCATGGTTACAAAAAGTCTTGGTAAACTGAATAGGTTTAAGGTGTTTCACGTTACCTATGATTAATTCTTTTGGTCAGTTTCATCACTGTCCTCCCTATATATTGAATTCCACAAAAACAAGTAAAGTATATAACATGCGAACTAGCACAAGTTTCCCTTTTACTTGAAAAAATTTTTTTTAGGTATGAAAGATTCGAAATTTTTACTCCACCATAACGTCACAACATTTAGAGGTTTTCAATCCGCATTTAAAACAACCCCATGTGTAATCATTTTCAAGACCATTTTCAGTTTTATTATCACTGTTCTAATTATTTTAAGTGCTTCACTCTAGACGGAGCGATCATATTTCTTATTGTCTTAGCTCGTCTAAATACAATCGAGGGCTCACCAGGTGAAGAACATAATACGGGATCTAATTTTATATCCCAATGTTTTTTTTTTAAAATGCCCTGCATCTTTGTGTTGCAAATTAAACTTAGTAATGAAGCTAAATGTTTAGCTTTTTTTTTTTTTTTTTTTTTTTTCTTTGAGGTCCACATTGGTTCCCTCTGCATCTTTATTTTAGTGCCGTTTTCATAAATCTTTCCATTTTTTTTTTTTTTTTTGTGCTTTTCTTTTTGTGTTAGTAACTAATTCTTTTGTAAAATCTTCTTGCAGGAATTTTTCTTCTAAGAATTGCTTGCTCAACAAAATCCGTTTTCGGTACAATTCTTTCGGCTTCTCAAATTGCCCATATGGGACATTTTGGGTCCAGCTTCTGTAGTGGTTGCTATTGAAATGCAGATAATTATTGGAATCGCATTCCGCAGTTTGATTTAATATGTCCATCTTTTGATAAAGATCTAAATCTAAAAATATTTCTTGTGGACTAGGTAAAAAATACCTGTATCATTTTTGATTGAGGAAATCTGCAAACACTGCTTCAGTTATTGATCCTCTCCAAATTATGAGGTCAACAATAAATCTGCAGAAGAATATTATAATATATTGTGCTTCATGTTTTATTGCAGTGCTTATCCTGTTTTAGTAGCTGAAACACTTTTTGTTATTTATTACCTCCTTTGGATCTGTTGATCCACATTGGGTTTTTCCTGTTTCTAATTTAATTACCATAAGGAATGTACCTCTCACAGGGGGTGCCTAAAGAGTTTTAAAAAAAACTAATTTGTTCTATTTGTAAACACCTTGTCTCAGTCAATACGGTTTAGGGCCTCCCTAAACAGAATAAAATTAGCCTTCCAAAATGTCAGTGTTTTTGTGGCTCCTTGACAACTCTATTGAAGGATAAATGGAGATTATATTATGGTCACTATTTCCTAGGTGCTTCCTAACCCCCTCCCCCACCCAAACCTGAACCTTTGTTACTCTGTCAGGTCTATTAGTGAATATTAAGTCTAGAAGGGCCTTTTCTCTAGTCAGTTCCTGTACTACTTGGGTAAGGTCTGTCCATCTATCATCTGGTTCTTGGAGGCAGCATCATCTCACGACCTTGCCGTTTTCTTAAGGGAAGCAACTTTTTTATTTTTTTTATTTTTTGCTAACCTCTTTGGTTTTTATCTTTAAGTGTTCCCTGATGAACCCAGATAATTGCTGGGGGAAACGTGTTGGAACTTAGCAGCATTCATTTGTGTAGCATCTGTGTACCCAATTTTTGCATGTGACCTTTACAGTAATTGTCTTTTGACGTAAACTTTTTTTGACTGGATTTTGATGTTGTGGTGGTCTTTATATCCTTTTATGACAATCACTCTACTCTGTACTTGTTGTTTCTTGTAGATAGTCTCCTTTTTTTCCATATACATTTCTTTATGGTAAGGGTTGGACAGTCTTGGGTTCCTGTGTGGGGTCGCCCTTGTTGGGGCGGGTTCCCCACTTTCTTTTGTAGGTAGTTAGCATGTAGGGTTAAATAGGGTCTCTTTAGGACCTTTTCTTTTATTGCATATCCGTAAGTTATGTTTTAGTATTTTTGCCTGAAGGCATATTGCTAGAGATGGGCGAATCGATTCTAACGAAGTGGAATTTGTTTAGAATTTCAGGAAAACTTCGGTTCGGAACGAAGTCGAACTTTGGGGTACTTAGGGTGAACGAAGTGTGCTTTTGATTGATAAAATGGCTGCGAGCACATGGCGCTACATGGGGCAAAGCACTCTGGGAGGAAGAAGGGCGTAGCCTGCATGACATGTGCAGAGGTGAAGCCAATCAGAGACTGGTGGGATTCTGTGACGTCACTGCACTATATAAGTAGGGCGTGACGCCGGGAGCTCACACTCCTCTCACTGTGCTCATCAGGGAAGGTGCTGACGCGGCTGGCTCTTACTGAAGAATTGATTTTTATATAGCAATTTCTGTGGGGTGTCTCAGCTTGTCTCAGAGACTGTTCTCTTAATGTTCTATTTCTAATTTTTTGGGGTATTGGATCTGAAATCCAGTGTGCGTCCACTGCAGCTGCATATACATTCAATAACCAAGTGGGATCTAAGCCAGTTCCTGTTGTATTCATTTAAAGAAACAGCGTTTTTACAATACAAATACCACTTCATTTTTGGCTGCTCAATTCTATTGCGCAATTTACATCCAGGGGTTAATTAAGCCTTGTTTTGCTGGTGTGCTGACAAAAATAAACCGTCTTTTTAACACCACAAAATAATACAATTTTCCTGTAGCCTAATTCATGTCCGAAGGTTAATTAACCCTGTTTGTGCTTTTTCTTTTAGTAAAACAGTGTTTTTAAACGACACTACAAGTAAATTTTTCCGGGCCCAATTTGTGGAGCGCAATTTATATCAAAGGGTTACCCAAGCTTGTTACTGGGTTCATTTGGATTCAAAAACAGGGTGTATATTTATCATATAAAGATATCATCATCAAACAGTGTCTGTACATTTTAGAACAACAGTATTCAGACAGAGGTGGCAGGCTCTGCAACCTGGGAGTGGCAGTGGCACAAAATTCCTGGAACAGGCCCAGGTCGCAGCACAGCAAGGGGGACGTCACAGCAGGGGTCACTCGGGGGGCCACAACTGCCGCGTCATCTAGTGGCCGTGTGTTTTTTCAGAAACCCCAAAGGGGTTTCTTGTTTGGGTTGCTGGGTCATCCTCTTCCTCCCAGATGACATCTGACAACCCAGCAAGGGTCGGTGGGAACCTCGGACACAACCATTTGTTGGTTGGGCCCGGGAGCGGGTCAGCGGCCCTCACCCTTCCTCAGCCCGCCTCTGCCCATCCGGTTCCTCACCGGGAATCTACTATGTGATCTGGGCTCAGCGCCACTATTTTAGCGGGGATGAACAATTTGAGGAGGGCAGTCAGCAGCTACTTGGCAGCGAAGAAATGGGGCCAATATCGCCTGCTTCTTGCAGTAGGCGGCGAAGTATAGATGTGGAGAGTGGCATGGGAGGTCATGTTGTGAGAGGTCAGCCTCAGCATACCAAGACCGGTGATGAGGACAGCAGTAACGATGAAACACAAATAGATGATGTAGCCGACCGCACTTGGGAGCTGGGTGAGGCAAGGGCTTCATCATCGTCAGGAGAAGAGGGCGTCAGCTTGGGATAGCAGCAGTGTGAGGTCGGGAGCCAAGCGGCCACAGGGTAAAAAACCCGCTTCGCAGGTCCAAGAAAGTAGCAGCACAGGGACTCAGCGAGGCGGCGGCAGTAGTCACTCAGTGCGGAGCGTTGGCGTAAAATCCGTACTCCGGCGGTGTGGCAGTTCTTTGCTAAGACCCCGGAGGGCCGAATATGGGTATATGTAGAATCTGTGGGGAAAGGGAATCGTGGCCAGGGAGCTAACGGCACCACGGCCCTGCGTCAAACACATGCGTCACATCCGGTGGCCTGGGAGAAAGTGGCTCAAATTGTGGTCCACCCTTTGCCGCCGCAGCAGCGCAGCGCCCAGTTGCACACATGCCATTGCAGCCAGTCAAGACTCCACCAACTCGGGCAGAAGGGAGCTGTTTCTCTTTGAAAATCTCCCAGCCCCAGATGCTCCTGCTCCTCGCAACTCTGGTGCCAGCAGTCGTTCAGCCGAGGCGATTGCAAAGAACAACAGTATGCGTCCAACCATCCTAAGGTGCAGCAGCTGACCGTGCCCTGTCCAAGTTGTTGGTACTGCAGTCCTCCCTTTCCCCAAATGGACTCTGCACCGTTCAGAGAACTAATGGCTTGTGCCGACCCGGGATGGAGAGTTTCAAGCCGTAATTTCTTTTCCAAAAAGGCAGTACCAGATTTCATAAATATGTAGAACAGAAGGTGGGGCAGTCCTTGAGCTTATCGGTTTTTTCCAGGTGCACAGCAGTGCGGACGTCTGGGCTGTAACTACGGTCAGGGCCAGAAACATGTCCTTTACCGCCCACTGGGGGAATGTGCTTCCAGCCCAGGCACACCAACAACTTGGACAGGAGACCGCCGCTTTCTCCTCCACGTTGTCAAACTGCTGCCCCTGCGCCAATGTCCGCCTCCTCCTCCTCCACCACCTCTCAGCCTCCACAAGTACGCTCCATCATACCACATGTGTAGGCACAGCGGTGTCACGCAGTTCTACACCTGGCTTGCCTCGGCGAACGAAGTCACCACGGGGAGGAACTGCTCCGCGTCATGCAGCAAGAAATCGATGTGTGGCTTTCTCCGCGCCAACTGCAAGTCGTTACCATGGTGACAGACAATGGGAGGAACATGGTGTCCGCGCTGCACCGAGGAGGGATGGTCCATGCGCCCTGCATGGCGCACGTGTTTAATCTGGTTGTGAAAAGGTTCCTGAAGTCTTCCACCGATCTTCAGAACATTCTGAAAATGGGCCAGGAAAAATGTGCATGCACTTTATCCATTTGTACAAAGCCAGGAACACCCACCTCGAGTTTCTAGCGGCAGAATGGCCTCCCCCAACACTCTGATATGCGATGTTTCCACCTGCTGGAATTCCAGCCTGCACATGTTGGACCGACTGTATGAACAGAGGCCATTAACCCATTTTTTGATGATCCAGGCAGACAGAAGTACTCCCCCGTGTAAATTTGATGTCCCGCCAGTGGCAGCTCATGCGTGACACCTGCCGTTTTGAGGCCAATTCGAGGAGGCGACGTTATTTGTCAGCGCCAGGGCTACGGGATGAATAACGTCATTTCCACTGCTTCATGTCCTTGAACAGATGCTTAAAAATCTGTCTGGACAGGGGACTTGAGATGTGGCGACTACATCTCGTGGCCACATGAGTCCGGTGGGGACTGAAATGGAGGAGGAGGAAAATTGGAGCAGAAGCATTGTCTGGTGAATGAGTGGATTTTCTACCCAGGTGACAAGAGAGGAGGAGCAGAGCAGCTGGAGGAGGTGGTTTGGGGATGAGGAAATGAGGCAAGACCCCCAGCACCGTGGCAGTATACAGTGGAAATGGAGGCCCGGGAGCCCCTCTGAGTCACTTGTGCAGATGGCCCGCAGCATGCTGATTTGCCTGGCTAGTGACAGCTAGTCGGCATCCGGCAGAGGGATGACTTCTGGCTCTCCACCCTATTGGACCCTCACTACCGGTCCAAAAGGGAGCCTTTTTCCCAGCTATTGAGAGGGAAGACAAACTCCAAATACTATAGGGGAAACCTCCGTAATCGTTGGCCGCTGCCTAAGTGCGGGATCGTCCCTCCTCTGACAGGTCTGACCGGGGGTTCCTCAGCGCTCAGTACTACTCTCCCGCGGTGCTGGGGAAAGGTGGGGGGGTAGGGCAGTACCAGCTCCCTCGGTAGTAAACCAAGTCTGCAGTCACTGATGAGCAGCTTCCTTCACCCACCTTTGTGAGGAGGGCGTCTCCAGCAGCAGGGCCTGGAGCAGTCCCTGAACCAACAGGTTGTGCCCACTTGGACAGCACTCTGCCACCCCAGTTAGAAGATCCGCTGGACTACTGGGCAGCCAAACTGGATGTGTGGCCGCAACTTGCCGAGTTTGCAGTGGAGAAGCTGTCCTGCCTGGCAAGTAGTATGGCATCAGAGCGGGTGTTCAGTGCAGCGGGGGCCATCGTTACCCCCAAGGAGAACCTGCTTGTCCACGGGAAATGTGGAACGACTGACCTTTGTCAAGATGAATCAGGCGTGGGTCGGCCAGGATTTCCACACACCAATGCCTTAGGCGTCAGTCTGGGTTCAAACTACCTGCCTCAGCCACTATTCTGATGCCGCCACCCGCCTGCCACACATCTGCTGCCAGTTTCTCCATCTGCCTACCACCATCTTTAACAGGGACTGGTATTGCCACCCACCTCAACACTCTGTGCCACTGTCTGGCCTTGTGCTGCTGTGGCTGCTGCCATGTCCTCCACACTGTCATCGTGCCACTGCCTGACCTCAGACTGCTGCCGCCGTGACCTCCGCTCTGTCATTGTGCCACTCTGTGGCTTCCTCCTGTTTTGCCACCTCCAGAATGTCATTGTGCCACTGCCTGACCTCATGCTGCTGTGGCTGCCGCCGTCACCTCCACACTCTGTCACTAATGTTGCCACCTGAGCTCTCAGCTTGCTTTTTTTCAGCTTTCGCTGGCATGACTTTATCAGGCTACATTCCCGCTTCAGTTTTTTGGCCAGTTTTGCCCCTGTAAGTGCCCAGGGAATTTTATAGTGAAGCGATTCTAAAAGCGGCGGCAGTCATCTGTGTGTCATACTAAAACACAACATTGTATGAAGACCAAACCAAGCTCCCTCTACATATTTAAGCATGGCACAACGTTCTACAGCACCCTGCAGGCTCTGTGCAGCCTGGAAATGGCTGCTTTTTAACGCGATTCGTGCGAAGTAATTCGGAACGAAACGAATTTTGTCGGAAAATTCGTCGAAGTGATCGAATTTTTGAGAAATTCGCCCATCTCTACATATTGCTCTTTTGGTAGTTTGTGGGTTTTCATTGTTTATGCTGGGCATTTCTATCTCTGATTTTGTCCTTTCCCCTATATCTGTAAAGGATATGTAGTTTGTTTGTTCATACCATTTGGGAAAGGTAATGATCTTTAGTTATTGATGATCTGTTACATTTATGAGAGCTACAGGTTTCAGTTTCCCAATTTGTCTGGGTAGTAAGTCACCCATAATAACCTCATTCTGCTTAGCTGCCTCATCTTTGCCTGAGGAGTACATCTTCAATGGGTTCTGTTATATTTGGGGGCCTATAGCAGACTCCTATTTAGAATTTTATTTAACTACCACATGTATATTTACCCATAATTCCACATTCATTTCCTGTATCTATATCTTGCCAGTGTTGGCTTAAGACAGGATCTTACAGAGACACCTCCCTCTTCCCTGTGTTTACAATCTTTTGTAATAAACTGTAACCATAAGGGAACCACCCAGTCATATCTCTCATCTAGCCATGTCTCGGTTATCCCCACGGTCATTTTACTTCAGCAATTAATAATTCTAGTTTGTTTATTTTGTTGGTGAGACTCCTGGCATTGGTCATGCAATTTAGAGGTGTTTTTTCAGTTTTTATGCTTTTCTCCCTGTAATTTTTAACGATTGCTACCCCCACCTGTCTCCACTCCACCCCTGGTCTTAGTGAAGATAGAGAGCTGGGAATTAGGACTATCTTGCACACTACATTTGTAGTTACCCCCCCCCTCCCCACTCCCTAGTTTAAATATTCCTCAAACTTCTTGGCCGTTCTGTCCCCCCCAATACAGCTGCACCCTCCCCATTTAGGTGCAGCCCATCCCTAGCATAGAGTCTGTAGCCAAGACAGTCAGTCCAGTTCTCCAAAAACCCACATCCCGCTTTCCTACACCAATTTTTGAGCCACTTATTCACCTCTCTAATCGCCCACTGCCTCTCTGGTGTGGCCCGTGGAACAGGTAAGATTTCTGAAAATATTACCCTGGAGGTCCTTGCCTTGAGCTTTTGTCCTAAGTCCCTGAAATAGTTTTAAAGGACACTCCACCTACCCCTAACTTTGTCATTGGTGCCAATGTGGACCATGACCACTGGATTCTCACCAGCCCCACCCATCTGTCAACCCGATCCACAATATGTCGAAATTGGGCCTAAGATAAACATTGTTCTATTCCACTCATGGTGGCAGATTTCCCTGTCTCTGTCCCTTATAATGGAGTCCCCCCCCAACTACCAGCACCTGTCTAGCCTGCCCTGCACTCCTATTCCCCATCTTACTGGAGCAGACAGGGGTAGTGTCTTGCTGCAGCAATGCTATTTCTGAGCTGACATCCCCCACATCTGCCAATCTTGCAAATTTTGTTTGTCAGATCAGGACTAACCTCCCTGACACTCTTCCCTCTACCCTTCTTTCTAACTGCTACCCAGCTAGCTGCCTTATGTTCCTGCACCTCCATGCTGCCATTGTCCCCAGCATCTACACCTGCGAGTGATTGCTCAGTGAGCAGCAAACTCGCTTCCAAGTTGGCAATGGATCTGTGTTGCCACTTGCTCATTTAGATCCAGGATCTTGGCTTTTAAATGTGCAGTGTGCACACATCTTGCACAGCAGTATGAACCCTCAAACTGTTCAAGGATTGTGTATATATTGCACAGGTTGTGCACTGAAAGGCATTGTCAATCATGGAACTCATGGGGATGTTACAAAAGAGATACAAATATAAACTTCAATACAATACTGTCCCTTCTAAAATCCCCAAATCTTAAGTCCACACACTTAAGACAGACACTCACAAGCTCGATCACTCACTCTTTCACTTAGCTTTTAAACCTTTTATCCAAAGCTGTTTTGCAGTGCTGCTGCAAATCTCTCCTTCAGGAAACAAAAGGCCTTTATTCCCAGTTACTGGAATTCATGATGTGCCCATACAGATCTTCTGACTACATTGATTCACCCATAAATCGGTATGCTCTAAACTGAAATTATATTTCCCAGGTGAATTTATTTCTCAATAACCCAAGAGGAGTGACACACCTTTTGTAAAGCCTGAGCGATCATCTTCAGATAAATTGAATACTGGATCTGAATTTCTAAGCATGTCCTGGCTACTTGAGGTTCTTGTTGATCCATTAATGTGAACACATCTATGTAAACACTGCAAAAATTTTTGGTTCTTCAGTTTCTCAATCATTCTCTCAAACTTGATACCGTTCTCCATATGGATAAGGTGTCTGTTTTATTTTTTGTTCCTATCTGGCATATTAAATGTCCACACCATGATTGGAAGTGTGCCATTCCTTAAAATAGGTCTAGATTGGGTGATTAATTTAGAAAGGAATAGATGGTTCTAATTTAACTCCTGTACAAATTTATCCTTTCACACTGTTCCTGATTTACTAATGTGGATACACAGCATTGATATACCCCAGAATCCCTGCAAGATGGGCTATCTGGATAGAATAAGCGTTTTATTAAACCATTTTATATGCTAATGTTAACCTCTATGAATCACATTTGTTGGACCATTTAAAAAGCTTCCTTATTATGTCTATCTCTTACCCTAGTCTTTGGTGACTCTGGTGGTAAACCTTCCCGAATGGTTTAAAAAACAAAACAAAAAAAAAACTGATTTCTGAAACTATAGTGTTTTGTTACTGTGAAAACAATAGTTACTCTTACGTAACAGGTTCTTATCTGGAAATTCCATGTCATCCAATCCTGTGTTTTCTGGAATGAAAGAATCTAATTTTTACGACTGCGTAGCAAGTCAAATGATATCTTGATTTCCCTGACTCTTCCAGTAGAGAACATGAGAACAATATTCCCAAACCAATGAGCAGGTTAATCACCCTTTATCACTATACTCCATGATCACACATCGGTGGGTGTGTTCCCATGAACCTGTTATGAATGTGCTTTCCTTGAAAATGAGTTAACTTAGCCTTAGGACTTTCTTACGGTGTAGCTGAATGTCTATCATGTGTAAAATGTAGTTCTATGTGACATTTTGTAACCGACAAATAGTTCCTGAAACGTCAATTGAATTATTTAACTTGTGTTCTTCTAGTCTTCCATGCTGTAACCTCTGGTCCTCTATGGCAAAGTTTGCTTTGTCCTGGTGTTGGTTGTTATATAACACCTACCCATGGAGATTCTCCCAGTAAGCAGCAGTGATCCTATTTGTGTAGCATCCTTTCTTGAAATCCTGCTTCCTCATGGATTGTAGTCTCGGATGTTTTCATTTATAGGGTTTAAATCTGCAAAGCAAGCAGTATCCTTATTTTAGTGATTGACATGTACCCACAACGATTTTTGTTACAAATGGACCTTCCCAATTGCTTTTCCAAGGACCATTCTTAAAGTTTTTAATCATAAATGATGCTCCTCTTATCAATTTGGAAGGATGAGGTGTTGCATTCTGGATGCAGCATGTGGGAGAACAGTTATTGCAGGAGAATCTAAAATCTAACCACCTAGACCTTGTAATAGCATCTTGGGGTTAATTTGGCAAACATAAAGGCCTTGGTCATCAATTTTAGTATATATTAGGTTGTTGAGGACTCGGTACCTTGAATACTTAGTAATACAAATGGTATATTAACTAGGTATTTCCAATCAGTAATTTTGCAATTCTCGACTTTACAGTTAATTCTTTGCACAATACCTGCCGATTGTGGGTGATGAGGTACATGAACCTGTTGCTGTCCACTAAAGGTCACACACGGTGTGCACAAGTTTACCTGTGAAACAACTTCCTCAGTCAGAAGCAATCATTCATTGGCTGCCCCAGTCCAAAAACATGATTCACTAATGCTCTAGTTGTAGAGAAGGAATCCTCTTTCCGGACATGTAAAACTTTTACCCACTTTGAAAATACATCTACCACTATAGTATACCTGAGACCAGGTTTGACTACATTGGTTCCTTCCCATCGGGTAATCTGCAATGTAGACCATGGACTGTCTATAGGTATAATCCTTAAGAGTAAAGGTTTCTTCCCCCTTTTTGTCAGGTTTGAGCACAAGTAAGACCGGACTGAACAACATTTTGCACAATATTTCATCTCGTCCCAATAAAACTTCTCTTTGAGAACTTTCAGAAATTTCTGCTGACCCAAATGACCTGAACTCGCAGTTGTCGAGTGAACTCGATTTGTAAATGTTTAGGTACTACAGGACACAAGTTGCCATTTAATGTTTTCAAAAGCAACCTCCCCATGCTTCATAACTATACATGGGCTTATAAGAGATAGAAACTTTGGCAAAAACGATCTGCCCAATTTGAGATTTGTTACAGCTATAAGGTAACTTTTGCTTAATTAACTAGTAATCATAATTTCTAAATTTAAACTACAGAATGTCTTTGAAAGTCTGAGTAGGGACCATGAATACCCACTATGTCAAACAGATAAAATTTTCTGCGTTTAGAAATAAGTATACAAGTTTAAAACCACTTGATATAAATATTGAAGATTTGAATCCATTTATCTTCATCCTTTATCAGTAGTGGAAATCAGAACCAAATCTCTCACAATTCTCATTCACTCATTACTATATTATGGATAAAGTTAATGAAATTATTTAATTCCTTCTCTACAGCTAGAACATTAGTGAATCATGTAAAAAAAAAAAAAAAATAAAAAAAAAATTTGTGCTAGGGGGATCCAACAACTGATTCCTTCTAACAGAGGAAGTTTCACAGGTAAAATTGTGCAAACAGTGAGCGACTTTAGGGGTACAGCAAAAGTTTCATGTACTTTATCACCCACAATAGGCAGGTATTGTGGAAAGAATTAATAGAACTGTGAATTAAAGAATAGCATAAGTGTTGCTAGAAAGGAAATACCTGGGTTGATATGATAACATTTGTATTACTAGGTATTCGAGGTTCTGAGTCCTCAACCCAATATATACTATTTGAATTGATGACCGAAGATGCCTTCGTGTGAAATAAAATCTTACACAAACAAAAGGGGGTTTTGGATCCATTCGAAGCAGCAAGGGACTAATCCTTTGCCTGCTCTTCTGTAAAAGGCAAAGGCGCATCTGTCTTTCTGACTGGCGCTACTACCTTGTCAATTTGCACTGCTTCCTTGGCCAACAAATCTACAGTATTGTTGCCAATAGTCAAATCCTGCAGGTCTTTGTTGTGTCCCTGTACTTTGACTATGGCATATGCGTTGGACTTTCTAAAAGCTTATTCCAAAAAATTATTTCTAATGTCTTTGTGGAAGCGCCCCCTTCATGGTAGCCAATAACCATACACGGAGACTATTTCTATAGCTGCAGTTATGTGCTCTCAAATATGTGCACAGCTAGTACTGGTATAAATGAAGTGCATGCAGTGTTCACTAATTGATATGGACAGATTATTCTATATTTGTCCTACTAATATACCAGGAAGATGTTGGCAGTAGCTGTGGTACACATGGACAGAACCTGTTCCCATCTATCCCCACAGTATTATATGACCTTAAAAAAAAAAAAAGTTTGGCTATGCACATCCAAAAACATTTTTTGAAAAAAAATAAGCATAGGTGCACACTGGTGAGGCAATAATATACATCTATTCCAAATGTCAGTGGCACATTAACAACCAAGTAAACCTCAAAGGCATGTAGGAATGTTTGAAGTAAATATGAAAACCTGGGATTCTTAGTTCAGTTTTGATCAAGTGTTTAAGCTCACTCCCAATTGCGTCAAGGGGATCCCAGCACAGGTGAGTCTGAACACTAAAACGTTACCTCTCTTGGAGCCTGTTCAGACTCCAACACCTTAGGGAGTGAAAAGGACTAGCTATTGAATATCCTGCACTGATTTAAAACCTATGGTTTTAGTGTTAGGACTCACCTGTGCTGGGATCCCCTTGACACAATTTTGAGGTGAGATTAAACAATTTTAATCAAAACTGTGAACTAAGAATCCCAGGTTTTCATATTTCCTTAGCAGTAATGCATTTTTCAAAAATTCCTATATGCTTCTGAGGTTTACTTGATGTGTCGCTGACATTTGGAATAGATGTATATTATTGCCTCGCCCGTGTGCACCTATGCTTATTTTTTTCAAAAAATGTTTTTGAATGTGCATAGCCAAACTTTTTTTTTTTTTTTTTTTTTTTTTTTAGTCTGTATGAGGATTGGCTGCCTCATTGGCTTTTTGCACCCCGCCCATCTCCAGAGGTTTTAAATCAGTGCAGGATATTCAATAGCTAGTCCGTTTCACTCCCTAAGGTGTTGGAGTCTGAACAGGCTCCAAGAGAGGTAACATTTTAGTGTTAGGACTCACCTGTGCTGGGATCCCCTTGATGCAATTGGGAGGTGAGCTTAAACACTTTTGATAAAAACTGAATTAAGAATCCCAGGTTTTCATATTTCCTTAGCATATATGACCTTAACACTTGGATGCAACATATAAATAATTACCATTACTACATTTAGTTGAATAAGGCTCAGAGGGGTCCCAACATGGCCAACTAACTGTTGCTAAAAACTCAATTGTGCCTTTCCTATTCCCAGATACTATAAATTGGGTAAATGGTTTCATTAAGACCCTGTAGCTTGACTGTTTTTAATCTACAAATCCAGATGGTTTCTCTTGAATTTTTCTGTTTCCTCTTCAGCTATCTGGTTTGACAACTTCCGAAACTGAGAAATAGGGAGGAGGTATCACCAATGGAATTCGCACATGTGGCGGGCCACCAGAGTGTCCGTCAATGTTCGACATCTCCAATACGTTACAAAATGTGTCTCCATTCTTGCGTTTTCCTTTGTAGAATAGGACACGTGCACTGATTCAATCACACCCGTTGTCTTGCACTTTGCAAAGGATAGCAATTTACTTGTTGGTTTTTGAATCTAGAAAGCCCTTACTTATCTGAACTCTGCGTGCCTTGCAGTAACATTCAGGAAACATACATGATGCAGTTGTCATAAGCCATGATGCAGTTTGTGGTGGGACATAATGGCTGTGGACCAGGTGGTCCCTTAAATTCTTTCCTCTCCTATGTCACAGGTGGATATGGATCAATCAGGTCTGTAATAGGATCATGTCGGGTGGGGGAAAAATCTGCCAATGTCTCAAATATTTTTAACTACTTCTGCTGCCACATCATGTTCCATCTCGCAGATCAAAAGAAAAATTCCTAAAACAATCTTTAATAGATATGCATTAAAATTATCCTTTATACATAAAAATGGCCTCACACATATAGCCACTATACAAATATGCAACTGTATATGTATAAAGTACCCGGTGTATATCAGTACCTAGATACAAAAGCAAGTGGTACAATGTCTAGCTAATCACAGCAAAAAAGACATTGTACCAAATACCTATTAGCAGGGAGAAGTGCCCCTATAAGAGGGAGGAAAATATGGTCAAAAATTTGGTCAAAAACTCACGGTTCTGAAGACCTTGTCACAGTAGACTCCATTACCCCATTGGACCAGTATATACCATATAATAGAAAAAGCACTATCGCTATCACTATACTAGACCTATCCAGATAGAGAACTCGCCCCGAAAAGGGCGACCCCACCTCTCGGCGACTTACCCTAACTAACTAAATTATACAGTAACAAACATAAAGAACACAGACCTAAGTCCCGACGCGTTTCCCCAAGATATGGTTCATCAGGGGATAATTATACATCTGTGATGAGAGATGATGATGGTCCAAGTGATGGCATGATGAGGCCATAAGTAAGTGCCAGACAGTAGATCACTTATATACCCACCCCTATTAACCAAATAAACTACTCAGCCAATCCAATGCCACTTTACTCACCAATGATACAGGAGCAAAGTCCTTGCACATGCTCAATAGCAAAACAAAGACGCCAAACACCACATGTTGCGCGCGCCTCCCGTTCCGGCAAACCGGAAGTGGCAAAACGAAAGTAATTCACAGCACGTGCGCCCCAGATAGGAACTAGAACATCATGTTCCCACTATTCTGATTTCATTAGAATTATTTCATCTCCAAAAGGTGACTACAGTCCAAATCCAAGGCTGCATGGTAGGCTTCTGTAAGTATGTATCTTGCATATCCTCTTTCCCTTAATCTCCTCCTCAGGTCATCTGTCTTCTTGAAACCACTCAGATGAGCAATTTTGGTCTCATGCAAACATACTGTCCTATGGGAATACCACTCCTTGGGGAGTGGATTATTTATTTTATAGCGCCATTTGATTCCAGGGCACTGAACATTCAGGGGGTTACATAGATAATATAAGTTAAACAAGTACAATAGTGATCATCTGGGACTAACCTGTACAGAGGGAAAGAGAACCCTGCCCATGAAGGCTTACAATCTACAAGGAAGGAGGAAAGGGACAGAAGGTGAGGGACACGAGGCAGACATGTTTGTGGGGGGTGTAGTGACAGTGGGGTTATTCTAGGTTGTAGGCTATCCTGAAGAGATGGGTTTTCAGGTTGCTGGAGAAAGTGGGGGAGAGTCTGAGTTGGGGCAGTGAGAGTGTGGGGGAAGCATGAGAGATTTTAGAGACTGTTGTGTGAGGAGCTGATAAGAGAAGCGCAGAGAACGTCCTGTGAGGAGCAGAGATTGTGTGAGGGGAGATATCTGGAGATTAAGGCAGAGATGTATGGAGGGGAGAGGTTATGGAGAGCTTTGTAGGTCAGGGTTTGTAACTTGAAATTAATGCGCTGGGCAATGGGTAGCCAGTGAAGGGATTGGCAGAGGGGAGAGGCAGAAGAGTAGCGAGGAGAGGTGAATAGGACGGGCAGCAGAGTTAAGGATGGAATGAAGGGGAGCAAAAGTGCTACATGGAAGGCCACAGAGAAGGATGCAGTAGTCTACGTGGGAAATAAGGGCATGGATCAGCATTTCTGTAGTGTCAGTGTTAAGGAATGAGCGGATTTGTGAAATATTTTTCAGGTGGAGGTAAAGGTTTGGATGTGTGGTTTGAAGGACAAAGCAGAGTCCAGGGTTATCCCAATGCAGCAGACTTGCAGGACCGGTGAGAGTGTAGAGCCATTAACTATGATAGATCAGGTGGAGGGATGGAGTGGGAAGGTGGAAAGATAAGGAAGTCTGTTTTCTCTACATTAAGTTTTAGGAGATGGGAGGAGGATATGGATGATAGACAATCTGGGATCTTGGACAGTAGAGTTAATGTCTGGGTCGGAGATGTAGAATTGGGTGTAATCAGTATACAGGTGGTATTGAAAGCCATGTGATGCTATGAGTTGACCAAGAGTATAAATAGAGAAGAATAAGGGACCCAGGACTGACCCCTGGGAGACACCAACAGGGAGAGGTTGAGAGGAGGAGGTGGTGTGAGAAACACAATGTCCAATCAGTGAGGTATGTATGAGGAGATCCAGGAAAGGGCTGAGTCCATGATACTGATGGATGAGAGGATTTGTAGCAGGAGTGAATGGTCAACGGTGTCAAAGGCAGAGGAAAAAGGATAGAGTAGAGACATGAGGCTTTAGCAGTTATTAGGTCATTGGTGACCTTGGTTATGGCTGTTTCTGTAGAGTGATGGGATCGGAAACCAGATTGAAGTGGGTCAAGAAGAGTTGGAGGACGGTTGAAGATAGAAATGGTGTTCGAGGAGTTTAGAAGCAAATGGAAGCAGTGAAATGGGGTGATAGTTGGACAGAGGGGTCAAGAGGTGGTTTCTTTAGGATGGGTGTGATGGTAGCATGCTTAAAGGAGGAAGGGAAGATGCCAGAGTTTAGTGATGGGAGAACTGGGATTATAACAGGCCTGAGGTCTGGAATGGTGAGATGGCAGTAGGTCAATGTTACAGGTAGAGAGGTTGGATTTGGAGAGTAGAGAGGAGAGCATGTTATGAGTGACAGTGGAGAAGCAAGTTGGGGTGGGCAAGGAGTGCAAGGTGGTGACTGTGGGAACTGTAAGAGGGGCTGGTGGTGGGGACTGTGCAGGCATGGATGTGGGTGATGGGGACAGTGGGGTGAAGCTCTGAGGTTGATCTTGTTTAGAAAGTGGGTGGCAAAGTCATCTGCTGAAAGGTGGAGGAGGTGCTGGTGGACTGAGGAGAGAGTTGAAAAATAAATTTGGGCAGCACTCCAGACGAGTAGTTATGAATGGGTGCTTTATCTGAAGGGATTGGGTCCCAATTCAAGCAACAGTTAGCACAGAAAGCACTCTACAAGTAGATTATGTAAAAATGTACAAATTTATTTTACATTTCTTCACGGTCTCTTAAGCAATATATAAAGTGACAATGAAATCATATGTTGTGACGTTTCGGTCAAACTGGGACCTTTTTCAAACAATTGTCACTGAAAAATAAAAGTATATATACATAAATATAACAAATACAATGTATCATACAAGCAAAGAAACATAAACAAAAATAAAATCAAAATAGTTGTAAAAACAATATGCAGATATAGCACGGAGGACACAACATGAGAAAACGTGTGAATTGAGAAGTTCACCAGGGACTTGTGAGAAATAAGTAACTAATTCCATATATAAATCAAATGGATCTAAACATAGATGTAGTATATGTAAACCATGAGCAAAATGTACATAAAATATGCATAACAAAAGGCAGATACTGGGACATGACAAAAGAAATGTAAATAAATAAGGAGACTATAAGTAACATGGGTGGAGATAAAGTCTGAAGGCATGGACTATAAGGGGTGGACAATAAAGCAATAAAACAATAAAAAATAAATAGTAGACCAGTAAATATATATTAGATGTATTCCAGAATGATCCAATAAAATACTGGAATCAGCACGGAGTACAGGTAAACACCTATGAATCCCTGATGAGAACTTACCACAGTGATGTGTCAGGAGAGAGGAGAATAGGGCCATAGCCCGGAGATGTGCACAGTGCGGTGTGTAGATGCCGAATGACAGGCTCAGTAGTAAGAGCAGGGTTTAAGAGCGCACGCCTGAGCTGGTGCATGTGTGGTGTCAAGAGAAAGCAATGGTATGTTTGTACTAGAGGGAGAAGATCATGCCGTCCAGCAGGAACAGTATAGAAGAGTCTGAATGTGTCTATATGAAACGGATTGTATTAGATGGTCTGGATGTATATGTGGATATATATGAATAAGTGTGAAGCTGTCTGAATATATCTATGGGAGTTCAAGATATAATACATATGGAGTAATATGAAGGTACATATAGATAATATGAACATGAATATTGTTATAATTGGGTAAAATGAATAATAAAATAAAGGAAGAAAAAAGAAACGGAGAACTAAATATATGAATAAAGGGAAAAAAGACTTGATATATGATTAAAAAAAATGTGCAGGGGATAAAAATGAAGAGATAAAAGAAAAAACAAAAGGGAAGAAGGAAAATGAGAGGAAAGAGTATGAGGAAAGACTATCTCACCCTGGATCCATTCCTGTTCTAATATAGCTGTAATAGAAAAAAGACAAATGGTCAGATCATTACATACATGATATTTATACAATCACAATTGTTAAAGATAAAATCACATTCCCTGTGGAAAATTTAGAACTAATTTCTTTGAGTCTCTCTTGTCTTACCGAAGTACTGAAACGATCCGATTAATTCGCATGAATTGGGATTGATGAAGAGAAATCTTCACACTTGATGGATGGCAGCTACTAAAGTGTAAAAGATTGTTCCTAACAGTAGATTTAGTAAAGAGATCAGTACTTGGTATGTTATCGGGATTTCTAATCACTAATGTATCGAGGAAGCTCAACTTGTCCCATTGCATAGTGAACTGTAGTTCAGGTCTAAATGAATTAAGCCAATTCAAAAGATTCCAGGGAGGGAACGTCCCCTACAAAAATGCACCTTTTCCACAACCTCGCATGTTGTATGTATGTATGTATGTATGTATGTAAGGTTGGGAAAGATACATTGACCTTCAAAATGTGCCATATAGGCGTTGGCATAAGGGGGCGCCATATTGGAACCCGTGGCGGTACCCCGTTTCGACACATAGAAGGCATCTTCAAAAAGGAAGTAGCTCTCCAAGAATTAACGTAAGTATATCCATGCAAATTGTAATTTCGTCAGTTTAGATCAGTTTTCTGTAAGTATGGATGTCTTCGATCCCTTTAGTATGCTCTATTGAGGTGTATAAGCTACATACATCAAATGAGACTAACATGGCGTAATCTGGTATGTTAGGGATGGTAGTAAGGATAGAGATACAATTTCCAGTATCCAGGAGGTATGAATCAGAAGATTTTTACCCCATTGATTAAAAATACTAAGTACCTGGCTAACAGAGAAAAAATAGAATTGGTGGATGCCACTATAGGTCTACCAGGTGGTTTTTCCGAATTTTTGGCCATGTGTAGAACACTGGGGTGACAGGGTGGTATTCAATCAAGAAGGTATAGGTTGGTTTATCGATAACGTTTTTGGATAGATTTAAATCAAGGATGTCTTGTATACGTTTCTTGATCCTAAATAATGGATCTGTGTTTAATGTACCATAAGTAGAGGTATCATTGAGCTGTCTCCTAATCTCGTCAACGTAGTCCTGCCTAGCCATTACCACTACTGCTCCGCCTTTGTCGGCTGGTTTAATGATAATGTTCCTATCTTTTAATTGGTTAATAGCCATTAATTCATCTTTATTTAGGGTCTTATGTATATATGGCTGATTAGTCCTGTGAAGGAACTAGTCTACATCTTTTTGCACCAAGGATATATATGTCTCTACTGGATGGTATGTTTTAGGGGGATTGAAAGGACTAGGTTTATGTAGTCCTAATTCTCGTACTGAAAGTTTTAGTCGCCTGTATTACAGGAGTCATCGTGTTTGATGCAAAATGTGTCTTCAGTCGAAGACTCCGAAAAAAAATAATGTAGCTCTTGTTCAAGTTTGAACGTATCTAGAGTAGGTGTAGGACAGAATGGCAGACCTTTTTGCAATACAGAGTATTCAGATGGCGTTAACAGATGAGAAGAGATATTAATAACTAAATTGTCCTCAGATGTTAGGGTTTCACCTGCGAGCAGGTGGTGTTGCAGGGAAGGTTTTGTGTAGCGACCCCTTCTCCCGGTTCTCCCAGTCGGTCTCTTATGCCTCTGTAACCTTTCTTGGGTTTGGCTAAAAAAAAGGGGAAGCGGGAGGAATTCCTGTTGTGGCAAAAACCTGTGTTGAATAGTCAGGATTACTTCACCACTATCATATCCTCGCTGTCTCACAATCCCAGTTTGGCTGAGGCGAGTGCGGACTTGTGTGTAGCGATTGTATGAGGCCAAGCTATAAGTGGAGTGGGTTTTCTTCCAGCGGCGTTCAGCAATCCTGGAAGCTTGCCTCAGCTGTTTAGTGAAGCCTGTGTTCCAGGGTTGTCTGGTTTTGAAGCTTCTGTTGTGCAGGAGAGGGGCGATCAAATCAAGAGTGGAGGTGTCTGGGTCATCAAACAAGAATATGGTAGAGAGAGGTAAGAGTCAGTGTGTGAGGGTTAAGGTTTTGTTGATGCCTGCAGGGGTGTGCTAGGTGTGAGACAGCAGGTGTAGGTGGGGTGGAGAGTGTGGTGAAGGTAAGCAGGTTGTGGTCAGATATAGGGTGTTTAGAGTTGGAGAAGTCAGGGGGCAGAGGCAGGTGAAGATGAGGTCCATTGTGTCCATCTTTGTGAGTGGCAATAGAGGTCCACTGGGAGAGGCCAAAGGAAGAGGAGTGAGAACTTTGCTGGCAGCAGAGAGGGGTGTCGATAGGGAGGTTAAAGTCACCCATTATGATAGTGGGGGATGTCGGTAGAAAGAAATTGGAGAAGCCAGGAGGCAAAGAGGTTAAGGAAGGTGATGACCAGGGCCAGGCGGTCGGTAGAAGACTGTCACTTGGAGATAGGAGGATAGATGTGGACAGAGTGCACCTCAAGAGGGGAGGTTGAGGGAAGGTAACATGGGAGTGGGGGTAAAGAAACGGGTATCTGACAGAAGGCCATCACCTCCACCATGCTTGTTGCCAGGGCAGGGAGCATGGATAAAGTGGAGACCACCAAAGGAGAGTTCAGCAGGAGAGACTCTTAGAGGGCGTCAGCCAGGTTTCCGCCAGACCAAGGAAGGATAAGTTACATGTTGTAAAGAGATCATGTATGTTGGATAGTTTGTTGCATACAGACCGTGCATTCCAGAGAGAAAATAGGAGGCGGACAATAGGTTTTAAGGGAATAGGTTTTAAGTTTGAGGGGTTAAGCGTTTTTGAAGAGACAGATCTGTTTGCAACTGGAGATTCAAAGGTGGGAATGTGCTGAGGGGACCCTTGGTTAGGGGATACTCCCACCTATTAACCTGCTCTCTGCTCCTCCCGGCTGCTGGAGATATACGACAGTAAGTTGGCGTGGTCTGTTTAGTGAGGAAGGCAGCCAGTGGGAAACAAGTTGGTGGCAGCAGACAGATGAGGGTAAAAAAGCAGGGGGAGATAAAGAGCTCATTGCCCAGCAGAGGAGTATGGGGATAGCCAATTAGTTGCAGGAATATAGAGGTTGAGATTATAGAGGACAGGAAAAGCATGGTGAGTGTGGCAGTTTGTAAGGCTGAAAGTGGAAGAGAAAATCATAAGTAGCAGTTACCTTTAGCAATCCTTGTTTAATCCTGGTTAAAATTGTGGTTTTAATTCATTGTTTTTGTACTTCGAAAACTGGCCATACTTTGAAAAGTGGCCCAGATATGACACAGGTCAAGATTTGACCAGTACAGGTACTTTTATACTGAATTAAAACCCAATCTGTCTACCAGGAGCAAACAAGAGGGGAGGGGTTGGGACAACTAATTAACAGGGTATGGGGGGTAGGAAGCAAGTTGAGATGAAGATGCTAGACTGTAATATCAGCAGACACAGCAGGGAATGGGGACAGGAAGGTCTGAGTGTGTAAAGTGATAATCATACTGAAGGGAAATAATGCAAAGTGAAATAAACAGGCAGTCTGGTAGGTGTATAATCTGTGCAGATGTCATACCTGTGAATGAGAAGAGCAGATGGTCAGATCAGATAGAAGGTCTCTGTAGCTGCACGGTACCAGGTTCGGTTTTAATTCATTGTTCTTGTACTTGGAAAACTGGCCATACTTTGAAAAGTGGCCCAGATCTGACCAAGGAAGCTCTTCCACCTGAGGAGACTATTACCTGCTGTTTGGTTTCCTGTAGGCCTTCTAATTGTCAATCTGTCCCTTATCCAGTCCAAGAAACAAAGTTGGTTCATAACATTAACATCGGCCTCAGATTTACTTTTGAGATGGTTAAGTAGTTCCACAAAAGAGGTAAACACTACCTTTGACCCAGACCAAATGATGTATCACTCTGGGGGAGATAGATGACATCAATGGAACTCCTCATACTTCTCAAAAAAAATTGTTCTCCCACCAGCCCAGGAGCAAGTTGGCATATGTGGGTGCACATGGGCTACCCATCAGTGTCCCTGAGCTAGTAGAAATGAACATTAAAGATATGGGTGAGCACAAATCTCAAGAGATCAATGAGAATCAGATTAAGTGGTTGAAGAAAATGGCTCTGGGTCGACAAAGGACCTCATAGGGTCACATGTATGAAACTGTGTTGGTCTAAAACACCCCCCCCTCCCCTCCCCCATAGAAGCCTATGGGGAAAAAAGGGAGTTTTAGACCAAAACAGTTTCATACATGTGGTCCATAGCTACTAATCCCACCTGATTCAGGATAGAGCTATATGCCTCTGTCTCTGCTGCACAACCAGGCTCCTTCATCTATGACCACATCCTCCAATTTATGGAGCAGGTCCATAGCATCCCAGATGTATGAGGGAAGTGCTAGAACAAATGGACAAAGTATTTGATCTGGATAGCTACCAATATTTTGCATCAAGTTCACTATTCCAGAAACAATCGGCTTACATTTCAATGGACTCATAAATTTATTTTTGGTAGTCCACAGAATGTAGCGATCTGTGGTGAAACTGGAAGGATATTCAAGCTCCTTCTGATCTATGAAATCATCCAATAATGCCTTCTGCAGAATTAATTTAAGTTCATCTTTGCAAAATGGCATACCCCTCGTTTTCTTGTAACACTTTGAGGCACATATCTCGATAGACCTTGATCTTGAATGACCAGATTCCCACCCTTGTCTGAGGGTTTAATGGTAATCGATTCTTCCCTCATCATGCAGTTTAAAAAATGTTTTTTCCGTATATCCTTTATCCAGTCAAATGCCCTGGAAGGGGCATTTGGTACAAATGATAGTACATTATTTAGTACCTGTTTCTTTGTGTTCCATTAAGAAATGGCTTTTTTTTTTTTTTTATTTGAACTGACAGGTCACGTACAAATTTCTTAGGTTTATGGTCTTTTAAATAGTTGGTACATTTTTCTATACTAGCCTGGAGTTCCAATTCTTTCTTATTAAAATCATTCTCAAGTGCTAGATCAATGGTCTTTCAGGGTGGGGTTTTTCCCCTCTTCTAGCAGAAGGGTTATAAATCTAAGTGTTGCCTCCTGTTAAAACTTTTGCATAAGCAGAGAATTACACACTATTAGCTGGTACTATAGATAATCACAATCCTTTAGGTACTGTGTTCTTGATAGTTTGAGTGATTTGTCTCCCAAGATTTAATGTGGGCTTTATAGCTTATATTTTATTTAATAAATATTTATATTTAGAGAGGGGGGTTCTGATTACTACAATTTTGCAGCCTTGTGTAATTTTCTATGCCTAATTTCATCTAAATCAGGATCTTGTCCTGTGGTACTCTTATCAGACAGATATGATGCCCCCAGTGGTGTAACTAGAGAAACCAGGGCCCCAAAGCAAACTTTCGGATGCCCCCCCCCCTCTCCCACCTCCCTGACCACGACCATGTACCAGGACATGCTGTTAGATAACGTAGATAATACAAGGGGCAAATACCTCACCATACAGATCACCATCATACTGCTACCAAACAAATCCACTATACCAAAACCAATATTACCAATAACCCTTCTACATATGGACTTGATTATACCACCAGAACATGACGACAAATTACCACCACATAGTGACTGAATAAAACCCCTACACTATTACTGATCAGTACACAAAGACCAATAGTACCGCCATATAGTGGTAGACACCAGTGTACACAGGCTCTGCACTGTATATAACCACCATACAGTGACCATATAGTGGTAGACACCAGTGTACAAAGGCTCTTTAGACCTATGTGATTACAGTGTAGTTACATCTTGTGAGTCACAGGTGACGTTTCTGAGTCGTTGACTTTTCCCTTTGTTCTGCATTCGGTCCAGTCCGCCATCATGACATCTCCTGACCACTTTGTCCCTGCAGATTTAGACACAAATATCTTAGAATCCTGACTTTTCCAGCACCTGCCCCCTGGCTATATGGGGTCCATTTAGGCAGGCAGGGTTTAGATAGGATATATGGGGCCCCAAATAGGCAAGGTTTAGGTAGCTATAGGGAGCCATACAGGTAGACAGGGGTTAGGTGGGCTATAGGGGCCATATAGGTAGGGTTTAGGTAGCTAAAGGGGCCCCATATAAATAGTAGGCTTTGGGGGCTATATAGGTAGGCAAGCTTTAGGGGGCTATATAGGCAGACAGGCTTCACAGTAGCTATAGGGCTATTTAGGCAGGTAGACTTAGAGCTATATAGGCAGCCTTTAGGGGGCTATGAAGGCAGGCTGGGAGGGTATACAGGCAGGCTGGGAGGGTATACAGGCAGGCTTAGGGGCAGGTAGAATAAGAAACAGTTTACCTAACTCGGTCCATGCTCCCCCCGATGCGCCGTGCTGCAGCCTCTGTGCTCAGCGCGGGCGTCGCGGTGATGTGATGTCACTGCTCCGCCTATGTGATCACAGAGGGCCGGCATGGGAAGTAGCAGAGCGGATCGTTGCTCTGCAATCTCCGGGCTGTGCTGCCTCTGAACGCTCGGGCCGGAGGGCCCGGGCGTTCAGAGGCAGTATGCGCCGGGCCCCTCAGCTCTGTGCCCGCTGCAGTGAACTGTTAAGTTCACTGCCGGCGGGCCTAGGAGCGGCATTACTGGGGCACCGGACGCAGTAGCAGCTGCCCCAGGGCGCGGGCCTCCCTAAGCGCACGGGCCCCCGGGGCAACTGCTACGTTTGCTACCCCAGTAGTTAAGCCCCTGATCTATTTCCTTAGTACCTTTCCTTGTTAGAACTGGTAAATGTTTCATCTCTTGACTTAATCTAGAAATTATTCCTGCTTTCTTCAATTTTGTTCTATATCTTGTAATAGAAGAGCTAAGAGTTGACCATTAGAGCACAAAATAAAATCTGCTTAACTTTCCTCACTGTGTGATGTTACGTATTTCTGTGGAATTTGCCTTTCCTCTAAAATTGGAGAATTATAGACCTTAACCAAATGCAAGACATTGGCAAGCTTTGATTTCAATTTATCTTCAGAAAACAATTTATTGTATAAGTTTCTTCCTGACAATAGAAATCATGCCATAACAATCCGTTTGAAAGACTGCTATTGAATGTTAATGTACTCGGCATATGAAGAAATTAAAATCCATATTTGTCCGCTTGCTTCAAAGGCATGTCTATTTAATTGTTACTGTAGATAATTTTTTTTCCCTCTGTGCTAGTGTTTTCCAATGTACATGCTCTTCCATATGCTTAATTTAAGTTAGAGCTTATGTTAAATAAGGGTTATTTTGTTACATCTTATGATGTATATTAAATGTGGTGGTAAAATTCCTATTTAAACCATTGTCACCATAGACCTTTCTGTAACTCTTATAACAATCGAGACCTCTTATAGGGAATGTCATAAAGAGTCATTCTTTAAGTCCCGTTTTTATGTTAAACACATTTTTTAGGAATTTGTTAAATTTTTCATATCACTTTCAATATTTTTTAATTAAGTCTTGCAGTTTTCACTTTGGCCACTAGGCCTTGTTTGCACTGCTTTAACAGCAGTCAGATGCCTTACAGTAGCTTCATGCACATAGGAGACTTCAGACTGACTCGGTCCCATTGACTTCTATAGGAGAGTTTTCTAGGCATGCTCTGACCTGGGAGGAAATCACTGTGCAGGGAGGTGAAAGGGGGAGGTGAAAGGGTGAACTGTGACCATCTCCTCTTGTGACTGGTGGATCCTGTGTTATCTATCTATGCACACTGGTGTCTCCTTTCAGTTTGACCCTCTTTGTGCTGATGAGCAGACAACTGACACCTCCTGTTCTGTACAGAAAGATTCTGACTATTAGGCCTAGTGGCCGAAGTGAAAACTGCAGGACTTAGAGTACCGATCACCTTCAGACAAACCTCATGAAGTAACAGAAGACTAAAATACAAACACTTTCTCAAATAAGCTTCATTAGGAAAACCAAAGCATTTCACCTGTAATTTAGTTTTTAAAAAAGCACTGGCCTTTTAAGAAAGCTTTGAAGTCGGGCCAAGTCGGCACATGACAGCTTGATGGATGACAGTTGTAAGTTCCTGAGCTGGGAGAGTCAACAGTGCAGGGGGAGTCTGTAAGTCTACATCATGTGCTCACCAGCAGCATTGTAATACAGATACCTGTGTGTTATGGAGGAGGAGGCTGCTGAAGCAACAGGTAAACTGTCACACTGTTTCCTAAGGCTCTGTCTTCACTGCACAGTACAAAACGTCTGAAATCATCTCCCATAGACTCTATTGTAAAACCCTCCTGCTGTCTACACTGAGCTTCTTTTTTCTGTTTTTCCTGGTAGTCTTTTGCAATATGTTCTAAAAAACGCCAGAGCCGGGCAGAAAATTTACTACAGGAGTCTATGGAAAGCGCCCGACGTCTTTTGGCACGTTTTTGCTGCGATTTTTTTTTTTTTTTTTTTTTTTTTCCAATGTAAACCCTCCCAGGAGACCCAAGTCCCACCTATAGTTGGTGTTAATAAAGTGGGTGTTATCAAATCTGCATACAAGTGTCCGATGTGTCCTTGTTTGTACCTTTTTGTAATAAAATGATCATGCTTTGGTCGCTTACGATTTTTGCGGAATTCATATTTTTTTTTTTAGCTAAAAATACGTTTTTGTTTTGTTTTGTTTTTTTTACAGATTTTGGCACTAAAATCCTTTTCTTAACATATTTTGGCGATAATAAAGTTCTCTCACTTTTGACGCTAAAAATAAGTTTTTTCACGGATTTTAGCTCTTCTAAAGTTATCTTCCTTTTGTTGCTAAAAAATAAGTTTTTACGTATTTTGTAGCTAAAAATACGTTTAACGGGTTTTGTCGCTAAAATACTTTTTTATGGGTTTTGGCTCTTCTAAAGTTATCTTGCTTTTGTCGCTAAAAATGTTTTTGTATTTTGTTGCTAAAAAGTTTTTTACGGGTTTTGGAACTAAAATATGCTTTTTTTATGAATTTTGTATGACCTAAAGATCAATTGCTTAGAAGGAAGACTGATCTATTAGGTTATAGTTTAAGGCTGAAGAGACGGTCAGCCTATTTCTATAGTGTTGATCCAGAGGAAGGCAAAACTCCCACGAGGTAGAAGAGAATTGTCCTCATTTTAGGAAAAAAATTCCTTCCCGACTCCAATCTGGAAAACGGAATAAATCCCTGGATCAGCGCCCCTCCTCCAGAATCCTGGTCACCTGTTGCATTACACTGTAGAAATGCATCAAGACCCTTTTTGAGCTCAGTTTAGTGAATTCCCCATGACTAGTTCCTATGTTTTATGTAGAAACAATCTTTTCTCAAGATGTAGAAGATGCCCCCTTGTTCTGCATACAGTCCTGGGTATAAATGGATCTTTAATATATTTGTCCCCTGAAGTCCTCTCTTCTCTACACTAAACCCTAATCTTTCTGGATATTGCAGTCCACCCAGTCTTTTTAGTTTGTTGCCCACCTTTGAACTTGTTCAAGCTCTACAATGTCTTTCCTGTGCACTGGAGCCCAAACCTGTCCACAATATTCCATGTGTGGTCGGAGCAACTTTTATAAAATGTTATAATGTGAATCTCTGCCTCTTTACACCCACATGATCCTCTTCGCCTTGGCAGCTGCTGCCTGACACTAGCTGCTGCAATTAAGTTTACTGTCCATTAGGATTCCCAAGTCTTCATATTACTTTTTTACCCAGCATCTTTGGTTGAACAAGTAATCATGGAATGGATTTTTCCTCCCATGTGCATAATCTTGCATTTATCTGTGTTAAACCTCATCTGCCATTTCCTTGCCCAGGCCTCCAATTTATCCAGATCCCGTTGTAATAAAACAATCTTATATTTTGATTACTTTACAGAGCTTAGTATCTGCCAAGATTGATCTACTATACAATCCATGTGTAAGATCATTAATGAATATAATAAAGGTAATAGGCCCCATACGGACCCCTGTGGTCCCCACTAGTATCAGGGATCCAGACACAGTATATACCACTAATTGCCACCCTTTATTTTATATCACTGAGCCAGTGACTTACCCATTTGCACACATATCTAGGATGACTTTCATACCATCAGTGGGGAGGAAAACAGGCATTGACATGGTTGTAATTTTATTTGATATTTAGTTGAGACCTTATGGACCTGCATGGAGTATTTGCCTTCCCTGGTCAGGATGCTCCTATTGTCCAGTGTGGAGACCCCTAAAGAGTGACTCTTGCTCTGGTCCCCTTAGTCACATTTTAGTTTATCTATATCCCATGTTAAAATATTTGGACTTCTAGGCAATTCTAATTCATGCTTAGTTTAAGCAGAAAAGTTGAACTGTATCAAAGGAAATTGTTTTTGTTTTTTTTTGCAGAACTTGCATTCAATATAATCTCCTTCAGAATCTTAATTTGCAAAATTGTTTGCAAATCTATCTGAAAAACATACCTACAGTATGTATAATCTGCTAAATGTACTGTGAAATAAAGTATAAAAATAAGCAGCACATATTAGACAATCAGATATGCAGTTAAAGACCAGACGGCGGCTAGGTCACAATGTAGATTGTATCTGATGGAAGGGGTTTGCATTTTATTTTTTTAATTGCTCTGTTACCCAGAAATGTTCTTTGGTTATTGCTAGAAACTTCTAGAAAGTGGTAGAGGGTCTCGGCTCTTGAAACATTGTTAAATGTTAAGTCTGATTTATACCCCCCACTTCCCTGCTCATCACATTAGACTATATGTAAGTTTTTATATAGAATGCTTGAAAATACCAATGTTCAAGGGTGAGAACATGTGGATGAAGATGGGGGTTATTTTAAACCTCCTCCCCCACCATGATCCAGATTAGGGCACATTGTTAATTGCCAGTGAATTCCATGAAGAATATTTAACTCCTCACAAATTGCAATCTGACTGTAGGTTTATAGTATATGAAGATTAATATTTAGTTTTAAGCAGTTATCCAAACCTTTCGTGAAGCACTTATATGTTCCTGCTGTGGCCAGCACCTGTGGCGGCTGACAACCAGTGGTGACAAGCCTTTCTTAACCAAACAACTGTAAATTATCCTTTTTTTCTTTTTAAACCGTCCCAATCTCAGAACTGCTTAAAATGGCAGGTTCTATAAAATGTCATGATTACTTGACCTTTCATTGATTCCAGGGCACTGTACACTTGAGGTGGGGGAAAAGGGGGTTGAATACATAACAGAGTATCGAACAAGTACAATGGTGATTTGACTACCATCTGGTACAGTGAGAGGACCCTGTCTGCAGAGACTTACAATCTACAAGGAAGGGGGGAAGAGACAGGAAGTGAGGGGCAGACATGTTTGAGGTTTAGTGACTGCAGGGTTATTGTAGATTATAGGCTATTCTGAAGAGATGGGTTTTCAGGTTGCTTTTGAAGATGCTGAAAGTGGAGGAGTGTCTGTGTTGGGGCAGTGAGTTCCAGAAGATGGGGGAAGCACAGGCGAAGTCTTGCAGATGGTTGTGAGAGGAGCAAATAAGAGATAAGGAGCAGAGACACTGAGGGGAGGTATCTGACGAATAAGGCAGAAAGGAATGGAGGAGAGAGGTTATGGAGAGCCTTGTAGCTCATGGTTAGTAACTTGTACTGGATTTGCTGGGTAGTGGGTAGACAAAGGCAGAGGAGGAAAGAGGTAGCTAAGGGAAACAGTTGAGGATGGTTTGGAGAGGCACGAGTGCTAGGCAGAAGGATGTTGCAATAGTCTAGGTGGGAGCGAACAAGGGCATGGACCACCATTTTTGTGGTATCAAAGTTGAGGAATGAGCGTACTCAAAGGATGGAGGAAGCAGTAGGTACAGGTAAGGGCTTGAATGTCTGGTTTGAAAGACAGGTTATCCCAAGGTAATGGACTTGCAGGACAGGTGAAAGATCAGGTGTGGGGATAGAGCCAAAGATCATGAATTCGGTTTTCTCCAAACTTCCTTACAGGAAAAGGACGATGTAGATGATGCAGGGTCTGGGATTCAGGAAAACGGAGAGTTAATGTCTGGGCCAGAGATGTAGAGTTGGGTATCAGCAAACAGGTGGTACTTAAAGCCATGTGATGCAATGAGCTGACCCAGGCCAAGAGTGTAGCTATAGGACCCAGTACTGATCTCTAGGGGGGACAAAAACAGAGCAGACAGGAGGAGGTAGTGAGTGAGATGCTGTATGTCCAATCAGTGAGGTATGAGGAGATCCAGGAAAGTGCCAAGTCCATGATGCCAAGGAAGGAGAGGATTTGTAGTATGAGTGAATGGTTGACGGTGTCAAAGGCAGAGGACAAGTTTAAGCAGAGAAGGACAGAGTAGTGACGTGAGGCTTTAGCAGTTATTCGGTCATTGGTTATTTTTGATTAGGGCAGTTTTATTAGGATGGGATCTGAAGCCAGATTGCAGCAGTTCAAGAAGAATTGGAGGAGAGATGAGGACAATTTAAGATAGACTTGCTGCTCAGAGTTCAGAGGCAAACGGAGGCAGTGAGATGGGATGGGTGGACAGAGGAGGGGTCGAGAGATGGTTTAAGGATGGGTGAGATGGTAGCTTGTTTAACCCTTTAAGGCAACCCGACGTTCCTGAACGTCATGGTTCACTGCCTGTTAATGCACCCTGACATTCCAGGAATGTCAAAGCTTTGTCTCCCTGTGCAGAGATAAGATGGAAGCTCCCTGCTAATTGCTGTTTCTGACAGCTAATTAGCTCAGCTTCACAGCAGGTGATCAATCATTGCAGTCCAGTGATCCCCATGCCAAGGATCGCTGGGATTGGTGTCAGTCTGCTGACTCACCCATTACAGCTGATCCACGTCCCGGAGCCCTGCTCTGTGTGAGAGAGTGAGGAGATGGTATTTCTGTGCTGGGTCCCAGTGCCCTGGGCTGTCACAGCCTGAAATACTTTATTAACCCCTCCACTGCCTAATCACTTCACTGCCCCTGTGATCTATTTGTGGCAGCTGTCTGATCAGACAGTTTGCCACTTTTAAGTTCCACCAATTTTCTGCCAGTGATAATCACTGGCTCATACAGTGAAAAATACACCAAAAAAATTAACCCCTTCATTGCCAAGTCCCTGTATCCCTCACTCATATTGTTATAGCTGTCTGATCAGTCAAAAAGACAGTTTGTAACTTCTGTTCCCACATCTGTCACTGCCCATCGCTACCACAATAAAGCCTGAAAAATATTCTAAAACAAGAAGGTGCTCCTTCAATTCTGAGGCCTGTGGAAGAGTCAAAAAGCGCATATGGGCCACAAGTGGGATATTTCTAAAAACTGCATAATAAGGAGAATCATTATTGAGTTGCAATTTCTTGGTAAAATCTACGGGGTTCCAATGAATAATGAACAAGAATCGGAAATCTGCAAAAAAGTTACAATTTTGAAATTTCACTTTTCATTAATTACTGCGAAATACCTAAAGGATTAATAAACTTCCTAAATGCTGTTTTGACTATATGTTAAAGGGTGTAGTTTCTGAAATGGAGTCATTTATGGGGGTTTCTAACATACAAGCACCTCAAAACCACATCAGAAGTGGCCTGGTTCCCAAAAAATCTGTTCTGCAAATTTTCTTAAATTTTAAAATTTGCTACTACATTTTAAAGCCCCCAAATGTCTTAAAAAATAGGATGTTTAAAAAAATTATGCCAACACAAAGTAGACATATGGTAGATGTTCATTATTTACTATTTTGTTTGGTGTGACTGTCTTGCACACAGAAATTTTTAAACTTTGAAAATGCCATTTTTCCAAATTTTCAAAAAATTTCGATATTTTTCACACCTAAACAAGGATTTTATCGACCAAAATTAATTGCTAAATTAAAGAACAATGTGTCACGAGAAAACAATCTCTGAATCACATGGATAGGTAAGTGTTAAAGTTATTCACAGATAGTGGCGCATGTCAGATTTGAAAAAAAGGGCTTGGTCCTTAACTCCAAAACAGGCTTAGACCTTAAAGGGTTAAAGGAAGAAGGAGGGCCAGAGGTAACAACATTAGTACATGACCACTGGTACATACCACTCATCCCCCCCTCTTCCACGATTTAACAGAAGTCATCCCTGACTTACTCAAATACGTATTTTAAACGTTTACATGTGCCCAAATACTGCTTTAAGGTTTGTTTCCCTTTATGTTCCACTTTTAGTTTTTGAAAGCAGATTGTGAATACCATCACTGTCCAAGTTTCAGATTTAGACTTTTCAATCTGGCAGATGCCAGTAAGGCTCAAGGGTCTTCACTCAACTGGGATGAGTAGTATATCTGCAGTGGCGTGCTTCTTCCTATTGTGGCACCACCTTATTTAGTGGTATCTGGGATTGTGCCCACTCTCTACTAAAAACTTTGAGACTCTCGGTTCACATATTTTGTCAAAGAGTGTTTAAGCTCGCCACGACTTTCAAACGTGATCTCAAATCGGGCAGTCCTATCAATCTTTACCTCTCAATGAGGCAATCAGGGTTCCTGCTGGTCAACCGACTCCATATTCAAGAGAAAAATAAAAAACACCAACCTCAAAGCTGCCTCTTATGACAGCCTGTGAAGATGTGGCGGGATCAGAAACACAAATTTGTGTAATGCACCCTTCCTTTCATCTAGGTTAAAATCAAGTTCACCAGTATAACTTATGTTTCTGCAACAAAAACATTTCTAAAAAAAATATCAAACCTGGGTGCCAGGGCGGGGCCCGGGGGACCATGTAATTATCAGTACGCACACAAACCACCCCCAGCGGCCTTTTTTCTGCAAAAAGGGCAATACACTATGGAAATCCCTAAAGAAGCATTTATGCTATCTACATCATGAAAAAACTTTGAGATCCGTTCAAATATTTTGATCAAAAAATGTTTAAGCCCCCCCGACTTTTCAAGTGATCTCAAATGGGCAGTCCTATCCATTTTTTACTCTAAAAGACCCAATCAGGCCTCCCGTGGGTCAACCCGACCTCCATTATTCAGAGAGAAAAAAAAAAAAACACCCAACTAAAGCCAAGCCACCCCCCTTAAAACGGGACTCATTGGGGTCCTACTCAATTCTCTCTCCGGGGTCAATTTTCAGACCTCTCACGTGCCAAACGGCCCCAAAATGAGAGAAAATAAATAAAGTTTTTTCATATATTGTAGATAGCATAAAATGCTCCTTTGGAGATTTCCATGTGTTTGTTTTTTTGCCCTTTTCACTCTCTACTAAGGCACTTGACCTTCAGCACAAAGTGCAACAAACCTTAATCTCTAGAAGAAATTTGAGGTAAAAAATTTGGGGGAAAAAACAGATACACAACTTCTTGTCCTTAAATGTCACGTGTTTAAAATCTTAGGTCTACAACTTTTTTTGAATTTAAGGTAAGCGGTGAAAGCAATCGGACTTTCATGTCCATGTAACTTCTAGTACATTGGTCAGACAACACAAATTGTGTGTTTATCCAACCACCATTATAATATATGAAGAAAAGATTACATAGTGTTTCCAAACACAAACCCTAAAACAAGGTGATAACAAAACTAAGTTACGTCTATAGATCATATAACATTAACATTTTTTTTTTTTCCCTCCTCCAAATGGAGAGAATATTTTAGAGCTACACACAAGGGATTTCATGAAGAGCAAACCATGCACCAGTACGAACTCTACAAAGGGGAAGAGATTATTATTATTATTATTTATTTTAAAGCGCCATTGATTCCAGGCGCTGTACATTCGAGGGGGTTACATTTAACATTACATAAGTTCAAACGAGTACAATGTGATAAGGGATAATGGACAATGGCACGACAGAGGGAGAGAGGACCCTAACCCGCGAGGCTATACATATCTACAAGAGAGGGGGAAGAGACAAGGAGGTTTTAGGTGCATGACAGTAGTCCTGTGGAGGATATCCCAATGGTGTGCTGCCTGCTGACTCTGTACATGCAAATTTCAACTAATATTGCCCTTATGTACTAGAATATATAGACATTCCAATGCCTCATAGTTACAAAAATCACTACTTAAGTACAAGAACAGAACTACAATACTGCCCCATGTACAAGAATATTACTATTAATCTGCTCCTTACAGAATAGAACTATTGTAATACTGCCTCTATGTACAGAATCCTACAAGTTAACCCCTTGACTACCAGCATCTTTTGGCATCGCCGCAGACATCAGAATTTGCGGCTCCTGGCACTGCAGCAGCATTGAGAACAGGACTGTACTTCACAGCCCTGTTCCCACCTCAATCTCTACAAGAGCTGGGAAGCAGAGGAAACCTCCGTTCCCTGGCACTTAAACCTTGATTGCTGAGGTCAGTGACTGTAGCATAATCCAAGGGCTTTCCCCCTGCTCTGTCAGGTGATCTGGACCATTTGTCTCAAAATACCTGGTCTCAAACCATTGCGCGTCCTATATCTAGCTGTCTCTGCTGTCATGCAGTGCCTACTATGAATGGAGAGCTGCCGGGTGTGTGGATGAATCTCCAGTCTATGGCTATTTAGTATAGAATATCCTAGGGACATACTAAAAGGCATGAATAAAAAGAATGAACATTACTAAGTAATAAAGAGCTAAGGAGAGGTAAAGAAGGCTTCAGGAGCTAAAGAAAAATTTGTGTTCATTCCACTATAAACATGTTATATCTTATTTATTCAAATTCCATGGAAACAGGTGTCTAGCACTTTGCCTGTGCATGATAGGTGGGGAATGAACAGGATAGATAGGCCATTTAGAGTAAAATGAACACACATTCTACCTAAACAGGTGCCTAGAACTTTACCTGTGCATGATAGGTGGGGAATGAACAGGATTTATAGGCCGTTAGAGTAAATGAACAAATTCTTAAATCATATTGTGGAAACAAACAATCCAAAAGAAAAGGGGATGGGTGGAGAAACTGAGAAGTAGAAGGAATGATATGTGGGATAAAAAATAACTGACAAAAGTGGTATCCGGAGTATTTGCAGAGAGGAGCTCAAAATTCTGTCCTTAAACCTTTTTCTGCATCTGAATGATAATTGAATGTTGAAAGTGAGCCATCCTTATGAAACACTCATAGTTGCAGGGTAAAGCAGTGCAAAACATGTGCTTGTGGTACAGAATACAGCACACAAGGGAAACCTCTGTAGAAAAGTCACTAAATATTAGTGTTTTGTGGCCCATGAACTTGAGGTATTAAAATACTCGCTTTCTGTGAAATCTACTTGACCATGATCTGTCTGAGGTAAGGCTGGTCAAAGCTGGGTGACTCAATGGGCAGAGCACAGATTTGGCTCATCAATAAGCTATCTCCACTTTGCAGGAGTGTTCTAGTCTAAGCACAGAAGGCAGTTCTTGTCACACAAGGATAATGGGTTTCGTTGCAGTAATCTTTAACAATTCGATGTTCGAGAGAGTAGGTTGGGGAACATTAACCTACAGATTTGGGGAATCCCTCACACAGGCACCTTTTTTCTCCTGCATTATTTTCTGAAGTTGTAGATATTTTCTGAAGCAGCCTCTAAATGTATGTGGAGCTCAGTATTTTGGCGCTGTCCATGCAGTAGGTATAACCAGTGTCGTCAACATGTTGACAGTTGAAGCTCTCCAGGAGATATTCTTTTTGCCAGATGTATAGCTAGCTTATTATAATCTAGGTGTATCTCTTCTTGTGATGCTTCTGATTCACTTTCAAAGTCCTTCAAGTGCACAGGGATGTCAGCTTGTGGTGTGGGGACCCATTTCCCAACTTACTAGAGGGTTTAGAGAGTGACCTAAGGATGTTTCCACCTTGGATTTTCTGCTTGGCTTTCTGCACCATTTTCTGAGACTATCTTTTCATATAATTGTAAAGGTAGCTATGTAGATACAAAGGTAAGACTGTTTAAAATAAGTATAGCACTTATGTGGGAGAAAGGATGTTGTAAACTGCACCAGTAGGGCTAAGATGGTAGGTCTTCACTCACTCCCTCACAGTCAAGTTAACACAGGGCAGAAAAAAAGACCTCCTGAAGTACTGATGCCAAGCAGGACAGGGTTTTAGGGCTCATGATTTCTGAAAATATGCAGTTGGAGTGGATGTCACTTAGCAGAAGGAGAGGTATGGGTCCCCATTATATTGCCAGCTACCGGATTAAAATTAGTGGGGGTCCAGGTGGAGTTCATTTTGCACAGCTGTATCGGTATAGCCTCACTGCTGACAGCTGTCTGCAGGAAATGCCACTCACTGCGTCCGTCCCCTGTTGGTCCAGAGCTGTTCCCTTCAACATGGGGAAGATCTGTGAAAAACTGACTACCTAGCAAGTATACCCAGAGTTTGTGTAAATGCGTAGAGAATCTACACATTTACATAATGTCGCTGGAACCGAAATGATCAACTATTTTTATGGGTGACCTTTGTGTTTTGGTCTAGTCCGTACATACTCCTTACATACTTCTATAATACAGGGAGTACCCAATAAATGCTACTCAACTATTAAGCCTTTCAACCAAACTTATATTATCCTGGAAGTCCACCTGTCAAACTATTAATGTCCCTCTAAAAACAACAGTTCTACTGACATCCCAATTATTAATGTTCTAGTATGTGAAGAAAGTGAAACATGTAGAACTATCTAAAGAAACTGGAACTACCTCAAAATCTTTTACCAATAACATTGAAACAGATAAACCTTTCAAGAGAACTATCATTTTTAAATAAGGATGCTGGGATACCATCTCCAGTCACCTGATTGCAGTGACTACATGTCAGCAACTTTTTCATTTGTCCTTGGGTCATGGCATTGAGACACTGAGAACTGTCTTGTTCAGTTTTATTTACCAAACTTTGGACTGTTTTATGTACGTATTCACACCAAGGTATTTTACAGTATCTGTACTTCATGTTGAATGTGCCATTTTGTAACGTGGCTTGCTATTTGAGGTGAGTTTCTGCTCTACTTCACTATTGTACTGAAAAATATAAACTTACACAAAAATTGTTAAAACAAAAAAACTACAAACAAGTAAAATCTAAGTATACTGTTTATTTTTATAGCAGAAATAGGAATATATGTGTATTCCCGGAGAAACATTGAGGTTTCCTTTTTGAAAGGATCCCGTACTGATAAATATACTAACTCGGCAACATGGTGTCACTGTCCATGGAGAAACCACTATTAAAAGGGTTGTTTGACATAAAAATGTTGTATATCAGATCAGTAGGGGGCTGCAAAAACACTGTTTTAATTAAATTCACTGTCTTTTACTGACATTTGGGGCAAATAAAGTATGTTGGCAGATTTCTACTGGTTATTTGTGGAGACAATCCAAGTGCAACCAATTTCTGCAGCAACAACAAAACACCATTTCATCGAAGGAGGTATAGTTTCCATGACCGTTTTCAGTCAGGCCATGTGCTATGGGCATACATAAGGCTCAATAGGTAGTCCAATAAAGGTCTTTAAAAAATGCAGTGTAAGAAACAATTTGTGAAAGAGCTATACAATGTATCAAAATTGATATTTTGATATTTCTGGATTTTCTTTGAGCAGCTACAAAATTCAAATCCAAACTCTAGCATGTTCACTAATATTAGTGTATTCCTTTCCAGAAATAATGGTAAAGCAATACCTATGATTAGAGTTCACACAATTTTAAATGCATATGTTGCATAGCATTCTCACACAAAGTACTGCACTCATTTCATGGTAACTCACCCAGCTGGTAGCATGCAACAGCTAATAGAAAAGGAATAATTGTTTTTTTTGGGCTCTTTTTAAAGTTTTTGTCAAGATGACTATTTCCTTAGTTTTAAATATAACCACTCCTAAGCACCAATGTTCACCAGGTCCATATACATCTGTGTTAAATGGAACAAGTACAAAATCCTGGTTAAGGGCCTGGTTGTTTCCTAAAACTGTAGAATAGACGACTGCACCCTTTAACAATGCTCTGAAAAATATAAACTGGGCACAAGATTTTTTTTCTGCATATTGGCATTTACATATAAAGTTCATAATGGCCTCCTAGAACTCCACAAAGCCATTTAATTGGTTCAAGGGTTTGTTTCAAGTCATCCTTTAGAATTTCCATCAAAAGAAAGTTCTCCTTTTTAGGGTTTAGATTCCATGGTTCATAATTTTCCTCATTCATGGAGGGTGTTTTGGCATTGAATGTTTTGGGAAAATTGTGATTTCCTACAGATTTGACAAAAAATACTAACGACTTCATTAGTATTAGGCTATGTTCACACGGCTTAACTGCGGGACGTAATTATGTCCTGCAAATACGCCGTGTGGCTGGGTGCGGGGGGGGGGGGGGCGGCACTTCGCCAACCCATAAACATTCATTACCAGCGGCGCGTATACGCCGCTGGTAATTCACATGTCCCTTATCTCCCCGCCCGGCGTATTCGCCGAGCAGGGAGAGGAGATGCAATCCATAGTTCTCTATGCGAACTGTGGATTACCGTAATGACTGAGACTTTTTCAGCCCATAATTTGCGCTCTCCGGCGCGTAATTACGGACCGAAATATGGCCCATTTTAAGCCGTGTAAACATGGCCTTACAGTCATCAAATTTTGTTTGAGAAACAGAGGTGTGGTATGAATCTGGACCTGGTAAAATATTATAGTCTTGGTCATCTGGCCTTGGCGTCTTCCTTCTAGATTGTCTGTCTACTTTTTTCTTTTTTTTTTTTTCCCCTTTCAAAACTAATCTTAATGAGTTTGTATTTTTGTTATTCTTTTCATTAAGTCCAACAGACATTTCAGCTACAATAATGTGATAGCATTTCCCAATACTGACACAAGAGCATATTGGTTCTGGTGCAAGTTTTACAGCTTGTACTTTAGGGCCCTTGAAATCTGACTGTGAAAGTTGATGACTGAGCACAAAGAGCAACACCTCCAGAATGAACAATTACTCTAGCTCATGATCTCTGTCATTCTATAGTTGTTTCCTTTTTCAATATTGAAAATGGAGGCTGGAGCTTCACCTTTTTAATAGCTTCAACAATTTTTTTAAGTTCACAGAACTTTGGAAATAACACTTCAATTCAGGACTTAAGTAAATGTAAAAACTGGCCTTTCACATGGTATTGACCTATGTTACAATATGCTTGCTGAAATTCAAAAATTTAAAAAAACATTGTATGTGGTACATTGCAAGGACTAGTGCCTCCATGGGTAATTCTTTCCATTCAGTTTCTTCTTTCACCATCTGTTCTAAAAGCGGCAAACTGTTTGGTATAGATATATGTTGTGTGTTGGTAAACTGCTCTTGAATTGGTGATCAAAGTATGCTTTAAAAGCTCTGCTCCACATTTTGCTATAGAGCTCATATTTTTGATGGTATTCCTCATGAGAATTTCTTAAGCTGAATCATATGGTCCCTAAGTACCTTTAGAGCATCATTTTTCCCACCATGATTTTGAATCCGTGTAGCAACATCTTAGTATATGATTAACACAGTGAACATTTTGTATTCATGGAAAGCTTTTCTCCAGTGCCTTTATAATTCCTGGTTCTCGATCGGTGACAATTAGTACCGTTCAGTTTGTTGAGAATTTCATTTAAAAAATATTCATGATCCTCCATGAATTTTTACATGTAAAAAGAATGCAACTGGGAATATCAGGTCATTTCAGTGCCACATTTCTCATAACTAGTGGTGAAAGATAAATCTCCAAGGTTGAATGTGGTACCACATCACAGCAACTGTGGCAAAGTAAGATCTTTACAGGACAGGTCAATAAGTAAGCATGCTTCTTTGATTATGTCAGGATGACCAAATAATACTGTAAGTTCAGGAAACATGTGAATCGTAATAAAAAATGACTCCAGTTGGTTGCAAAGCTCAAGTAGACAAAAGATTTCATCATTACTGATTTTTCTCTGTTTATTTTGAAGCCCACATTTTGAATCTGACAACCAGCACATGCCTGCGGCTTTACCTTGCAATCTATCTAAAACAGACTGTGACCTATTTGTCAAACTGCTATGTTTTTATAATTTTTTTTTTTTTCTTCCCATTTCTTTAGCACTACTAAACACTGTTTTCATTGAAGGAATAAATGTTTGCTGTGAAAGCTTTTGATTACTTTGGGGTGAGGGCCTGTGCAGCTTTTCGTCACCAAGATAATGAATGACGCATAGTTTGTTGAGCTCCGATTCCCTTAGATAATGTGTTTCTTCAAACCTGAGAAAGGGGAACCCATCTCCTTGAGGAGAGCACCAGTTAAGGCATGTAGCGTTAGATTGCCTTTTAGCCCTCTACTAAGCATCTGCATATCACAAGGCATTATGGGAATGGAGCTGGGAAGCTCACCGCGCCCTCTATTGGTTGTAACAAATCCTCAATTTTACTTCAGATATTTTTAGATATGTTTTTTAAAGTTATTTTATACTAAACAAACGGATGTAGGAATTCTATTTCACCTATGAATGGGTTAAAATGACACCTATTGATTGACATTCATTTGTACCATTCACAGTCCTTATCTCTTGGAGCTGAGATGTCTCCTGTGATTGACAGCCTCACCACCCATTCTTGGCTCTTGTTAGCATTTGAAATCATCTTTAAATACCTGCCCAATACCTACCTATATCTGCCCATACCTGCCTATATCTGCCTATGGGGTGATATATAACTGCCTATACTTCCCTATGCGGGACATTAAACTGCTTATGTAATTTTATAGGTATCCATTTTTATTTTTGAATTGTACCAGTAGCTGCTGCATTTTCCACCCTAGGCTTATACTAGAGTCAATAAGTTTCAGTTTGTTGTGGCAAAAATAGGTACCTCGAGGACATACGGTATATAAAACATTTTTACATGCTAAACAAAAAAATGTTTTTCACCTACTTTTATTTAAATCTGCAGTTGAAGGCACTAAAGACACACAAAGGCTGTCAGATATATGGACTGGCAGTGAGTGTTTGCTTGCAAAGAAATTATTTACTATAACTGTCAAAACTATTCTATTGTTTCTCTGTAATACAGAACTATATTAACATTTTCAACATTAAAGGCCAGTGTAAACCATGATGTATAATGAGAAAAATAAAGATGATTATTTTAACCTGAAGAATAATAAATAACATATTACCTAAAAAGAAAAGTAACCAATCCAATGGCATAAATTTAAAAGAAATGTGTATTTTATATTGAAAGCTAAAGCAGAATAAAAATAGTAGTCAAGTATTTAATAGAAAAAGCTGTTAATTACACAAAGGACAAAAGGTAACTAGTAGCACTTAGACCAAAATATAGATAAGGGTGAGTCGCTATACTAATAGGATTATAAAACTATAATTGTATAAATGATAAATTTACACTTACGAATCAATTATTCCAGATTGTGTCAGATTTATTTCACGCACATACTGGTGGGCCTAATCGGGCATCTCTTCACAGCATTTTGATATATAGCCTAATTGTAGCAAACTATACCAATTAAATCTTAATTCAATGGCTAAAAGATGCATGGAATTTGCATGGACACCTGTTTCTACAATAAAATATGTCCAGTTCATTCCCCACCTATCATGCAAAAGTAAAGTGCTAGGCACCTGTTTCTACAGAAAGGGGTTCATTTCACTTGAAATTGCCTATATATCCTGTTTATTTCCCACCTATCATGTACATGGAAAGTGCTAGGCACCTGTTTCTGTGGAATGTGTTAAGTTCACTCTTGGCTACTTATATAGCCTGTTCTAAGAAAAACAATATCCAGCGTGACTCTTCGTGCATGTTAAAACATCTCAGAATTTTATTAGAAAAATGTTTAAAAAAATCATAGCATAGCTGTATGTAAATCACCGACGCGTTTCAGAGCAAAAGGCTCCTTATTCATGGCATGAATATACTCCGGGATTGAAAAGATTTATATACATACGCCCATTAAACACGTGATTAATACATGACCTCACCGGAGTATATTCCAATCATAAATTAAAAACAAATTACAAACTGCATATGAAAAATCAATATTGACACAACGTGATGTTTCTTATTTAATCCATCTGGGTATCTGGTTCCTAATATATAGATCCACCACGTTTCTCTTGATGATCGCTTTTTCTATGGTCTCCCCCTCTCTGGGGTTTCGTGACTCGTTCAATACCTTGAAAAGTTAGACTCTTAGTACTACCTGAATGTCTCTCACAAAAATGTCAGACCATGGAGATACCAACTGCAGCTGGTTTCTGCACGTCTAAAATGTGTCTGCGCATGCGCGTTTTCAATGCAGTGGTAGTGCATCCCACATATTGATGTTGGCATTCCTCACATGTGGCTAGGTAAATAACAGAGCGTGTATTACAGTTAATGTTTGTATGTCATACGTGTTTCCCTGTGTAATAGAATAAAAATTCTTAGTACATTTTACATAACATGCAATACACCTTGTATGTCCACACTTATACTTCCCTTGTGTATTTAGCCACGATGTAGTGTATTTAGCTGATGTAGTTGAAAATAGACTTGGAGACAGGAGTGATCTCAATGTTTGTCCTTTCCTAGATAATGTAATCCGTCATCCACAACTATATCCTTCATATTTTCTTGTGCTGCTAGTAGAGGTAAATATCTTTTTATGATCGTACATATTTCTTTGAATTGAGGACTATAGGCAGTAACAAAACTAATTTGATTTGAAGTAGTCGCCTCACTTCGCTCACTATCTTTTGATTGATTCCTCTTATTGGTGTTACATTTTAGAAGATCCACTCTTGGAATTAGTGATATTTTTTAATCATTCACTGTGGATAGCCACGTTGGATTAATCGGTTTGTGGCATCTACTCTATACTGATTAAAATTTATCCAATACAGAACAATTGCGTTTGAATCTTATTAATTCTCCAAACGGAATACCCTCAATCACGTGTTTTGGGTGATTAGATCTGGCATAAGATAGTATTTTTGGCAATTTCTTTTCTATATGGTAATATTTCAATTTTATTGTTCACTCATTAGATGCACATCCAAGAAATTAATCTCCTGTTTCTGCCATTCCAGTGTAAATTTAAGATTCATATTGTTAGTGTTAATGTATTTCCCAAATTTTGTAGCATCCTCTTAAGAAACACACACACACACACACACACACACACACACACACACACACACACACACACACACACACACACACGAGGAGATCGTCCATGTAACTACCAAACCACCTGATGTGGGGGCAAAAGGTGGAAGAACACATATCTCCTCCCAGGCGGCCATAAAAATGTTCGCCACAGAGGGAGAGAACTTGGCCCCCATGGATGCACCACAGCACTGTAAATACAACCTTGTCAAACAAAAAATAATTGACTATCAAATTTGTAATGAGTACTTGTACAGAATTTTTATTAATACAGTAGAATGAGCAGAAAAACGTGACAGATGAGATTCAAGATATTCTATGGCCAAGTGATGTGGTATGGATGAATAGTGACACCACATCACATGAAAGCCATGAGCAGGAAACATCCCATTCAGCTTGTGAAAGGATGGTGACTAAACTTTTGGTGTCTTTAATATAGCCAGGTAAGGACACAACTAGTGGTTGGAAAATAGTCTAACCAGGAGCCCAGAGGTTCTCCTAGGGAGCCTATCCTTGCCACTATCGGACGCATTTGAGGTGGAAAAGAATTTTTATGAACTTTTGGAAACAGATGGAATATTGGAGTTACGGGATGTTTAACATATAGCTTTTCTGCCAATTTTTCAGATATGGCACCTGTAGCTACACCCTCATTCAAAATGATAAGTCTGTTCTGGAAGACACTAGTAGGATCTTTATTTAATATCCTATATGTTTCCGTATCGGCTAGCATGTCTTTATTGAGCTTGCTATACAATCCAGAATTTAAGCAAACCACCGCTCCTCCTTTATCAGCTGGTCTGATGGTCAAATCTTTATGTTTACGTAATTCAATCAGAGCTCTGGATTCACTTTAACTCAAATTCCACTTTTTCATGGAAGTTTTATCATAAAGGATCTTGAGATCCTTTTTGACTAGATCTTGAAATAAATAAAGACCCGCTGGTCTAGATTGTATGGGATAACATTCCCTATTTCTAATTTCATAATCTGGACAAGGTGTCATAATAATCACTGTTCTCACTTTGTAGCGATCTTCGCTCTGAAACAAACATTTTCCTGAAAAGAAACATAATTAATAGCATTATTTTCCTGAAAAGGAACATTAGTAACGTCAGTAGTGTTCATTGAACTCAAATCTTGATCAAAATTCTGATGCATATTCTCCATTGTATTTTCTTCCAACTTGGAAAAATTATTTTTAAGAGTTAAAGTTCTAGCAAAAAAAATTCACATCCAAGATTGTTTTGTATAGGTCAAACTTCTTGGTGGGAACGAAGCTTAGTCCTTTGGAAAGTAATGAGATTTGCGGTTCAGTCAAAATGTAACTCATTTTTGCATAAATGGATGTTTCCGCCATGTTAATTTTCTGCATTTACTGAAAAGCCATTTTAAGTCTGTCTCCTCTTTGATGCCTGTATTATTAGAACTCTTCCCCCTTGCAATGGCTGACTCTGTCCAGGTGACCTAAATCTTCTTCCACATACATTCCATAAGAAATTAAAGTCTGTAGAAAGACTGCAAATCACGAAGCCCTTTCACTGCTACAAAGCTTCTTTTAAAAACAATGTCACTTAGAACATCGCAAATCTGAAGGACTTGCGTTTAGAAATCTTTGACTGCATTCACTCTTGAAGACCAACGGTGTCTGTGTCCATTCAGGGTGGTCAGAAATGTCTTTCCCAATGTGATTTGGAGCTAGAAAAGGTAAACTTTCTTTGAATTGTTTCAAAAAGTTTGCATCTCTCGATTTCCAGTTTCTGCATGTACACCTGGCTATGTGCTGCACATGGGACAAAGCCTGCAAATTCATTCTCTTGCAAGATTCTTGTCTTTACTCCATTAAACTTTCCTGCCACGTTAGCAGTGTTATCATAGCCCTGGCACCTAGCAGTATCTTTGAGATCATGGCCATTAGCAGAAAGTTTCTCCAGAATCTCAGAAGGCAGTGAATGAAATCAATGAAGTTTTCTTTTAGGCTACAGATGTAGCAGAGGACAGCTTGACTGTTTACAGAGAAGAGCAGATAACCTGAAAAGCCGTACGGTCACAAAGGCCATTGAAAAAGTTGAGAACATTCTGTGCCATGATATCACGGTGCAATATCTGTTCTGCTACATCTGTATTTTCACGTGATGTATTGCAGCACATATAGTACGTGCCGCAATACGTGTTTTGGAACTACGCAATGATCAGCCTGTAATTCCAAAGCACAGGGGGACAACACATAATTCATAGCTCTCTGAGAGCTGTGAATTACCATAATTGCGGCACGCCTTTCACTGTGTATTAAGCGCAATGTGCAACTAAATACATGCCACGATATGTGGCTAAATGAGAAGTGTGAACATACCCTTAGGCAATGTTCACACGGCTTATTTGCGGGGCGTAATTACGCCCCGCAATTATGCCGTGCGGGCGGGGGAGGGGGGCGGCACCTATCCGGCCCCTAGACTTTCATTACCAGCGGTGCGCATACTCCGCTGGTAATTCACATGTCGCTTATCTCCCCTTGCGGCGTATTCGCCGAGCAGGGAGAGGAGACGTAATCCATAGTTCTCTGAGAACTGTGGATTACCGTAATCACTGGGACGTATTCCAGCCGTAATTCACACACTACGGCACGTGATTAACGGACTGAAATATGTCCCATTTTAAGCCGAGTGAACATAGCCTTAGGGTTACCTTTCCATCCACTAATGAAACACAGCGTGTGATTTTACACATTTACTCTTGATGGGCTATATCAGGTGTGCAACAATCAAATGTGAAAACATTTAAAAAAAAAAAGCTCACCGGGAGTCCCAGCAGCAGTAACTACACCTCCCATCCTCTGTGCAGAACTTTGAAGGAAACGTGTCCGCTTCACTTCCTTACCTTGTTGGCAAACCGTAAAGAATTCAGACTCTGCAAAGTTTTCTTCCAAAGGGGAAATGTTAAACATCAACCTGAAAAAGAAGTGTTTTTTCTAGATATACATCTTGCGGATTTACATTATATCAGGTGTGCAGTCAAATGGAGAAATAGAGAAAAATACTTTACCTCTTTGAACTTGCTAATTCTGACCAAACGCTATTTCCCAGAATGTGAATAAACTCCTTCTGAATTTTTATTTGAAAGAATTGAAGCACTGAATTACTTATTAGGGAGTCATAAGAAAATCAAACACTGCTTTTATGTCTCTAACAAGCTGGCATCTTATTAAAGTGCTGATGTACTCTGTAGACAAGATTGGTTTTAACACAGTAAAATGGTTTGAAGCTTGTAGAAGAATTTTCTACTGTTCGCGTCAAAAGAATTTCATTTCCTCATAGTTTCCATCACTTTCCAAGTTGAGTAATTACAGATGGTTCGGAGAATTTTCATGTGTTGTAATGCTCAGGTTGAAATTTTTCCAATCAGAGAAACCTTTGGGGTTTTTTAGGACTGAACTTCGGTTTCTAAATAAAATGCATGGGAAAATAAAACAATGCTTTTAGAGGTTGTCGAATATGTCAGCCAGTAGGGTATACCGTTTTTCCCATTGGACATCTTCTTCTTTTTTTTTTTTAAACAAACCAGTGTGGGTTAAAGTAACAGTCCTCATGAGGCAGTTTTTGCAAAGTACCAATCTTTGCCCTGGTCAGGTCCTTGCTCTACAAGATTGTCTAATTTGGTTAGTAAGCCCTCAACAGTCATTTCTTGTGACTGTATTTCCATGACAGCTGCACTACTTGTTGGTGCATCATCTTCTAGAGCACACATTTCATTGGCTTTCTGGAACTTCACTGGCGGTCATCAACCCCTCAGCAAAAATACTACTGCTAGACATCTCTAGAGCACTGCAATCTGACCTTGTAGTAGCACTTGTCTGTGTGCTAGAAGGTTCATCAACGTCTCCAGCTTGGGATGGTTGTAACCATTTTTGCCACAGTTATGGTTTACTTGCTGCTTCTCAACTTTCATCTTTTTTCAAAATTCGGCTCTGGTGGCTTTTTCAAAGACCTTCAAGAATGGACATTAGGAAATTGGTGTATGGAAAATATATAAAAATGCATTAATTGCATGAAAAACAAATGTCCAATGTAAAAAATAAATTTTCAAATTTGAATCCACACCACTAAACATGAAACGTATCAAGACACATACATGCTTTCGATCTTCATAATTCAGAAAGGAATAGTCATCTTTTGCTGGTTATATTCAACAGTCAGTGCTGTAATAGTGAACACTTATATTGGCATGGTTTGGCTGGCACTGTAGGGCTGTATATCCTATTTTAAGTAACCTAAATGAACAATCCAGTAAACAGTTCTGTATTATCTCTGGATTTCTTCATCACAGAGAATTTTATTACTGACACAATTCACATAAGATCGAACATGAAAATGTGTGATAGGTTCAAGACTCCATGTGTGTGACACTTCATATCCTCTTTGGGGCACTGAGCAGGGGATATCCCCTCTCCCGTTCTGTTCTCTGACCATTCAGCCATTATAGGTATTTGCAATTGAAGTGTCATAAAGGTCTCAGACTGGAAATGCCGCTCTCCGATCTGGCGCATATATATATATCCACATGGTCATTTATATATATTTCTAAGATCCTCAAATTCTGCAAGTAAGCTTCACGGCATGATTTTCTTATTCCTTGTTCAGTTTATATGCAAAAACCTATGTCTAATCAGAAAGTGATCCCCCTACTCTTCAGATTGGGGGGAAAAAATTTGTTCTATTAAGAGTAAACGTCATCCCCCGAGGCCTAATCCTTTTAATTAAAGTAGTTCATGGGTAAGCAGTGTGAATTTTTTTTTTTTTTTTTTTATTTTCCCCCATGATTGGTCCAAAAAGTGAGGCCCCAGGTCACCATTTTTTTTTTTTTTTTTATGTTGGTGTCAAAATCATGGAAGATTCTTAAATTTATACTTCAGATGATCCTGCCTCTTCTGGATTCTTTATTATTTGGGCGAGTGTAATGGGATCTTTGCTCAGGATCTTATAGTCCTCTGTCCTTGGATCTGTATCTTCTGTAGCAATTGTTAGAGGTGGTTATTAATTTCTCTTCTGCATTAGATGGCAAACTTTTAATACACTTTTTTACTAATTTTAGAGGCTTTTGGTAACCCAATAGGGGAAGGCTTGGGAATATTGTCTACAGTTGGTCATCCTTGTACAATAGGATGTAGTTTTGAATTGCTCCTCTGTATTGTGTGGTGTGATATTTTTTTTCCCCCCTTCTTATGGGGACATTCACTTATGGGTTTCTTAGTGGAGTAGAATGTTGCCGCTTATGATTTGATGCAGTATGGCAGGGGTGTATTAGTCTACCTGTGAGAACTACAATAGACTCTGAGAAGAAGCTAGCTATCCAGAGTTTGTGTAGGAGGTTTTTCTCACAATTCATTGTACCCATATCTGAGGTTGTCTTGCCTTATTAGGCTTCTATTTTGGAAATCATGCACATTATATTTCCAGGATTTTTGGGTATTTTAAATCTAAAAGTATTGTAGAGTCTGCAGATGGCACCCTGATGACATCTACTAGAATCTCTAATTTTTCACCCAATTTAGTGTGTTGGGGTTCTCTTCCCTCCCCCCCCCCATAGACTGGTGTTTTCATGAGGACTATAGCTCTACCTTGTTTTAAAAGAGTCTCTTTTTTAAAGTGTGAATAACCTTTTATAAACACGAATGTTCACGGCTTTACAATACTGGGAAGAGGGGAGGAATGTAGTGTACCACATGTCTAAAGGAAGTCAATACACTTGTCCAAAGTAGTATTGCAGTAAATTTTTTTAGTCTCGTGTTTTGGCTTCTTGAAAAAAAAAATGCTTGTTCATGGGATTTGAATCTTGGATTGATACCTGGACTTTCACTTTCTATATCTTGTTGTTCCGATTGGATGTAGTGGAGGTATTAGGTTTCAGAACTAACATCCATTTAGAGACCATAAGACTTTGACACTTGCCTGATTTATTAGTTCATAGAAAATATCGTGTGTGGAAAATCACACAACTATGGGAAGGACAAGATGATGTGCCTGTTTTGGATTTAAACTCTGGCTCTGTGGTTCACTTGGTTCTGATGTTACTTGACAACCCGAAAATGGCAATATGACACTGGTTTCATAACCCCATATCAACTGCATTTTTAACCGGTAATTTAGAGCACATTTAATAGATTTTCTATTAAATGTAGGTTAAAACTCAAGGGCTAAAAATATGTTAATATTTTTTTTCTTCCCTCCACTATGAAATTGTCTTTCAAATCTTGCTCCAAACCTCTATCCAATATTGAGAGTTCTTTTATACAAATTCTTCTTAGGAAGTAACAGAAAAGCAAATGTAGAAAAAAATAAGTAACAAGCTTTTCATCATCCCTATTTGCAACTGGTATCTCTGTAGAAGCAGGTAGAGTTGTTTTTTTGTTTGGTTTGCTACTGACATACTTTATCATGAAAAAAACAAACCAAAGTCTCCTTTTTGGATTTAAGATTGCCAAATTAAAATTGTGCTCTATTGAAAATGACACTTGGTTTTAAAAGTAACACTATATTATAAAATCTCACAACGTGTTTCACATTCGCAAGTTATGCTTCATCAGGTGTATAACAGTGGTACATAGCATTGTATTTAAAACCAACAGTAACTGGTGGAGAGGTAATCAGGGAAAAAAATACAGACACTTAAAATATTAAATCTAAAAATAGAGGGGTATATTTCTACTATGTATTTTTTTTTTTTTTTTTTTTTTTTTTTTAAACTGGCAAAAGAATGGACGGTTCCATGGATGGTGAGCTCAACTGGAAGTTATGTAGGCAAACTGTACTGACTGAACCTCAGGTCTAAGCAAGACCTAAAAATTAACCGTTGAATACTCCAATCCCGCTGTTTCATAGTATTGGGGGGGTTGAGGCTTAAGTATAGCAAACTGAATAAACATGTTAAGGGTATAGATTCTGATTTAAACCCACAGGATTAACAGTCCCTAACCTCTAAATCCACATGGTGCTTTTGAAGTAGCAGTTTATCAGTCAACTTTTTTTTTTTTTTTTTACCTAAATTGCGACAAATTTGTCAAAGGCAAAGGGATTAGAATGAATTTGCCACATCTCATTATAGACGTGTCACGACTGTGCTGCATATCAACAACATGTTCAAGAATGTGGCAATGTAGTTCCCATTTAGTCTTGCCTACATATAGTAACAGACAAATACATGAGGCCACATACACCACATTCTTAGAAGTGCAATTAGCAAAGGATCTGACTTTAAGGTTGCTAAAATTTTTTTTAGAGTACCACCAGTCAGAATTACAAAATTTTACGCATTGCAGTGGCCAGATTTAGACATCCCCATGACTGCAATCTCAAGCCAAGTTGCCTTTTTTTTTTTTTTTTTTTTGGGGGGGTGGGAAAATATGGACTATGTACCAATTGATCGGAAAAGCAATCCCATGTCTTCCTGTTTCCTTTTGGATTCTCCATCCATAACTTATAGAAAGGGTAAAATGAGCCAAAATCTGGTCCGAATTTCACGAATCTTACCTGATGCTGAATCTCATGCCCCGATTATTCTCACTGGGTCTTTGGTTTTGGAATCAAGAGTAGACCTATCTTTTTTTCAAAGCAGAATTAAGAGCCCTCTGTTCAAAAAGTGGCATTTCAGATCAGACTGTTTGTAAAATTATTAAACGCAGAAACTGACTTTTAGTTTTACCTTGTTTTAAAGTGAGTGGGAGGTATCTATCACATTGTAACAGTTTTTTATCTTAAAACAGAAGTGTCTAATCCTCCCAAGAAATTTTTGGGTGGAAGGACATCAAAAATCTTAATTGGTCATAATGTACTTCGTATGTAAAGCGTAAACCAAGATCATTGATGTTGAAAGCAATGATGCAATAAAAGTATCTCCCCCACCTCCTCATCCCCTTGTCCAGACAACTAGAATATCAACGTATCTGCACCAAAATTGGGACAAACTGATGGTGTCATGTGTATGTATCTGAAAAAGCAATGGTGTTCTCCTACCAGCCCAGGAGCAAGTTTGCATACATGGATGCAAAAGAATTGCCCATCAAAGTGCCTTTGAGCTGATGGAAGAACTTACCATTGAAGACCAAACAATTATGCGTATGTGCAAAGATCATTGTGAGATATTTGGTATCGACTTCTGGTACTGAGGAAAAAAAAGATACAGCTGACTAACCACAATGATGTGGGATTGAGCTGTACACTGCCTCAACATCAATGCTGCACAGCCAACAGTCCTCATCGAATAAAACACCTTCCATGATTGTTACATTACTTTCCTCATATCTGCATGACACCACCAATTTAACCAAGGGTTATACAACTTGATACACAGAACATGGAAGATTATTGGTGCCGGAACTATGGATCGGCATGTCGGGATAGACCTCTGAACTTTGGGCAATCCATAAAAGGTTGGAGAAATTTATCTGACAAATCCATCACCAAGACCCAGAGAGAGGGTAAGTCGGACGTTGGATATGGACCCTACTTTACTTTTTTTTCTGACACAGATCCTGTACCCACCTGCCTCATTCTGGACTTTGACACATATTCCTATATACTGTATGATCCAATATAACAAGATTATCAGATGGCTTTATTATGATTTGTCGAATCATTCTTGAGTGCCATAAGACCTGGCTTTCGTCCCTCGAAAGATTATAGAATGAGACTTCATGTTTATTTGAATCAATCTGTTCAATAGTGTCGGCAACTAATTTCAAAATGATATCCAAGTTGTTATAAAGTGGAGGTGGTGTTTTTGTACTTTTTAACCTACAGGTAGAAAATGGTCCTTTTTAGATGGATCTTATTCATGTAAAAGAGAAGTCTGTATCATTAGCCACTAGATCATAATTTCAAGACCCAACTCATGATCTCTTCTAGCATCTCTTGAAAAAACTTTCTATTTCCTTACAAAAGTACTAAATTTGATCCTTTCAATTGGATTAAGGATCTTGAACTAATGATCCCTTCTTTAACCCCTTAAGGACCCTGGACTTATGAGTACGTCCCAGGGTCTCTAAGGGGCATTGCAGGGGAATCGCTCTGTCACCCCCCCGCCCCCCTCGCACAGCCGCCGGGTGTTGGCGGCTAATCGCCACTAACACCTGGCCATTATAGCGCGAATGGGCGCGGTTTTACCCTTCAGATGCTGCGGCAAAGATGGACACGGCGTCTGAATGAATTAAGATCGGTGCCGCGCACCGATCTTCAGGGAGATCGGCATCGCCGCAGCATAGCTGCAGCGATCTGACACCCAGATATGGCAGCAGGGAGCCCTGTGAACGCTCCCGTCACTGCCATGTCCTGGTTTGCCCCACTTCCGGATGCAGACAGGAAGTGGGGAAACCGCCATCTTGGTACAGTCTAATGCATTGTCTATGCAATGCATTAGACTGTATTAACGATCGTGCCACCTAGTGGTCAAGCACCCTAGGTGGACTCAATCTTACAGTAAAAAAAATAAAGTTTTAAAGTACAAAAAAAGTATTTAAAGTTCAAATCGCCCCCCTTTCCCCATTTTACAAATAAAAACAATAAAATAAAGTTACATATATTTGATATCGGCGCATTAAAAAAAAAAAAGGCCAATCTATAACAATAGAACATAATTTATCCCGTACGCTGGACACCGTAGAAGAATTCCAAATGCCAAAATTGCGGTGTTTTTTTTGGTCATTTTATGTCACTTAAAAAATGGGATCAAAAAAAGTTCCATGCATTCCAAACTGCTAGCGATAAAAAGTACACTTCAGCCCACAAAAAATGACCCCTCACTGACATCCGTAGGCGTTAGTACAAAAAAGTTATTGGTCACACAAAATGGCGCCACGCCACAAATCTCAGAAATAGAAAACGTTTGGAATTTTTTTACAATACCAAAACATAAGAAACCTTACATGTTTGGTATTGCCGGATGCATATCAACCTTTAGAATATAGATAACGCATTATATTTACCAAAGATTGAGCGCCATAAAAGTAAAACACATGAAAACATGGCAAAAAAATTTTTTTTTTCCAATTAATCCCTTTTGGGAAATTTTTTTTGGCGTTTCCCCAAGGTTATTCTTTATTTTACAGTAAATTTAAAAACATTATAAAGTAAAATATTGCCCCGAAAAATTTAAAAAGCCCCATATGTGATTTAGGGGGAAAAAATAAAGGGTTTTTGGCTCTGGGAAGTCGAGGAGTAAAAAAAACAAAAAAGGTGTCCACAAAAAATAAAAAGCCGGGCCCTTAAGGGGTTTGATGGGATTTTTCTTCAGTTAGTAAAAAGGTTCTGATAGAAATTTTAAATTTAAAGAGGCCCATTGCGGCTTGCCAAAACACCCGCAGCGTTGACAGGACGTTAAATTTTAACCAATTTTTTTTTAAAACCCCCTTCCCGAAAATTGGGGTATGCTTTAAAAACCACCAAAGGGGAAAGTGACTTCCCCCCCCAATTTGGACGTATGAATCCCCCCCTGGCGATGGCGGGGGTTGGGGGGGGGCCCTTTGCGCCCGATTGCGGTTGGAACCAGGGGGAAAATTTAAACCGTGGCTTTTTCCCCCAATTCCCCCCCGGGCGGAGTGGCTCCTGGCCCCCGGGTTGGGAAAAACCCCCTTTTTTTTCCGCAGCCGGGTAATTTTGGGCCCGGGAAAAAATGATGCCGCAGGAAGGAGGAGGGAGCCCCCTCTGCCTAAAAAATCTCGTTTGGAAAGCGGCCAGATCCCGCTCCCCCCGCCCCCTACCAGCCCCCCCCGGGGTTTGCTGTCGGAATGCCCCCCGGGTTGGGTCTGGTGACGCCCCCATCCCCACAATGCAATTTTTGGGATGGTGTCACTTGTTGCCTTTGGGCGCCCTCCCCCACACCCAGAAACCCGTTTGTGAAAGATGCCTCTTAAACAGCAATCTTTTGATTGCTTTTCCCCGGGGGGGATTTGCCATTTTAAAAAATTCCTCAGGGGGAAAAAATTAAAAAAAATGTGAAAAAGAAAAAAAAAAAAATTTTAAAACAAAAAACAAAAAAAAAAAATTTAAAACCCACTACCCCTCCCCTTTTCCCCTTTAAAAAACCCCAATCGCCCCAAAAAAGTTTAAAAAAATTAGAGTACCATTAATTTGGAAAGGTCCCCCGTGCGTAACGATCCCCCCTATAAATCTGTATGTTAATTAACCCGATGGGGGGAACGCCTTTAAAAAAAAAAAAAACAAAAAAATTTCAAAAATTTGGGGTTTTTTGTGAATCCTGCAGCAAATTAAATGGAATAAAAAGCGATAAAAAAACTCTTTAAAAAACCCCCCAAAATTTTTTCCCTTTTTTAAAAAAACCGCCCCAGTTCATCCCAAAAAAAAAATTTTCTTAAAACGTCTCTGTTCCCGGAAAAAATTAAAAAATTTTTGGGCTCTCGGGAAGGGAAGCGATGAAAAAATATTATTTAACCCCAAAAAAAACACTTTTTTTTTTTTTAAATTTGTTTCCCAAAATTTAAAAAAAAAACTTATAAAATTGGGTATGCCAAAAACGATCGACCTGAGAGTAAAGTTAAATGGCCCATGGATACTGCACTTTTGATTTGTGTGAAAAATAAAAATAAAAAAAAAAACTACTAGGATTGCAGTATTTTTCTTCCCCCGCCTTTCCAAAAAAAACCGGTTTTTAAATTTGATAAAAAAAGGTCGGCCCCCCCCAAAAAATGATACCAATAAAAACGTCAAATCACCCCGAAAAAAACCCAAGGCCCCTCACAGCTCCGTACACAGAAAAATAAAAAATTATGGTCTCAGATATGGCGATGCAAAAAAGTGTTTTTCCTTTTTTAAATTTAAAAGTGTTTTTTTTTTTTTGTTAAAAAAAGTAAAAATAAAAAAAAAATTCCCAAAATTTTGGGGTTTTTCTTTTAATTGTATCAACCCCGTGGGGTAATACTAGATGGGCAGCTTTACTGCCGGTGACCCGCTGTTAAAAAAAAAAAAAAAAAAAACACTACCCCGGGAAAATGCCCGTATTTTGTTCAAAAGCCCCACAAAAACCTTAAAAAAAGTGATTTTAAAAGCGGCATATGCCCCCCATAATTTGGTTAAATTTAAAAAAAGTCAAATCCTCCCACAAAAACAAAAGCTCTTTAAACAGCTCCGTTAATACAGAAAAAATGGAAAAAAGTTATGGGGTATAGAACAGGAAAAAAATTTTAAAAAAAGGGAATTTTTTTATAAAACCCCTTTCTATTGTGTAAAAAATTTAAAAAACCCTAAAAAAAAACTATTAAAAATCTATATCATTTTCAATTTTACCCCACCCCCCTTTGTAAAGATATCCGTTTATTTATACTGCACGGTGAAAGTTTTAAAAAATTTAAGCCCAAAAAACAATGGCGGAACCCGAATTTTCCCCCCCTTTTTTATAGCCCAATGCCAAAAAAAAACTTTGGAAAAAAACCTGTGCACCCCCAAAAAGTTCAAAAACAACCTAGTGAGAAACTATGAGGCGGTGGTGAATTCCAAAAAAGGGGTGACTTTTGGAAAGGGTTTTACCTGTTTTGGTTTTTTTGGGGGGGGGTTTTAAAAAGCGAAATGGCCCCACCAAAAACTGAGTTCGAAAATCCCAAATAAAACTCCCCCCCTTTTTACCCCGCCCTTGCGCCCAGAAAAAAGCCGGTTTTTTCACCCCATTTTTTTAGGGGGTTTTTTCCCGAATTTGGAAAAAATTGCCCTAACAAGGTTTTGGGTGTTTTTTTTACCAGGGGTGCCTTGTAAAAAAATTTTTAAAATTTTTAGGGTTTAAAATTTTCGGTTTTTTGGAAAAAAAAATTTTTTTTAAAATTTTCCAAAAAGCCCAAAGCTTTTAAAAAATTTTTTTGACCAACCCGTTTGGGGGCGATATGCTTTAATACCCCCCCTGGATTTTTTTCCCTTTTAAGGGGGTTTTTAGTTTTCCCTTTTTTTGGGATTTTTTGGGGGGTTTTTTTAATTTTTAGCACCTTTTGGGGGTCCGGCAAAACTGAAATGGCCCTAAATTTTAAATCGTTTAAATAAAAAAGAGACCCCCAGAGTTTCCCGTTTTTGTTCCTCCTATTCGGGGTTGTGGTTGAAGGGCCCAAAAAATGTTTGGGGCCCCATATGGGTTTTTTCTGGAAAAGGGCCAGAATTGGGGGAATCAATATTAATTTGCATTTCCCCGATCACTTTACCCCTATTTTTGTGAATAAAGCATAAAAATTTTTAAAAACTGCAAAAAAAGTAAAATTTTGAAATTCACTTCCCCTTTGCTTTTAAATTTCCCGGAAGCCTAATGGGTTAATAAAAATTCCTAAAATGCCCTTTTTAATACTTTTTAAAAGGGGTTTTAGTTTCTTTGATGAAGGGCTTTTTTGGGGGGTATCTAAAAATACAGGTCAATCAAAGTCACGTTAGAACTGGGAAAGGTCCCCTTAAAAAATTTTGGGCTTGCAAAAATTTTTTTGAAAAATTTTAAAAAAAATTTCTTTCAAATTTTAAAAACCCCCCAATGTCGTAAAAAAAAAAAGACCCTTTAAAAAAATTTGGTCCAAAAAATACGCCCCGACATATGGAGATGCTTTGTTATAAAAAATATTTTGAGTGGGAAAAAAATATCTGTTTACATTTCAGAAATTTTTTTAAGGGTTTAAAAAATTTGGGAAATTTTTCAAATTTTTTCCCCGATTTTTTTTTTAAAATTTTTCACAACCCTAAAAAAAGATTTTTTGGACATAAATTTCTTACTATCTTAAAATATGTGTCCCGAGAAAAAAAAATCTCTGAAAGATGGGGTAGGTTAAAGTGTTTAAAAAGTTATTCTAAAATTTAAAATGACAATGGGGAAAATTTTCAAAAAATGGGGCCCCTGTAAGAGGGCCAAAATTTGGGTCCGGGGGGGTTTAAGGGGGTTAAAAAAAAAAAAAAAAAAAAAGGGCGGGGAAAGTGGGGCAAATACCATTTTGGGAAAGAGTTCAAAGAAGATTTGGGATGTATAGAGCCAGGGCTGTTTCTAGGCTAAATTGCACTCAGGGCGAGGTGAAGAAGTCCCCCCCCCCCCCCGAAACATAAACCCAAAGCCAAAATATACAAAAGTTTTTCCCAACAATGTGTACGAAAATTTAAAAACTATCAAAAAAAGATGTTCCCAAATAATCCACTCCTACAAACCAGAACCCCCAAGCAAATAGTACCAATGCCCCTTTTAAGATCTCATACCCACCAGCACTGGTGAGGGATACCCCCCACACAATGAACCACTTTTCCACCAGCCACATAGGGGACTGAATAATTAACCATCCCAAATTAAATAAATCCCAAAAACCTTTTTAAAACTACAACCAATTTTCTCCGGGCATAGTTTTTTTTTCCAGTTCTTCCAGGCTCGGGCAGACATCTAATCGAAAAATTTAAAAAAGTTACATCTAGGAAAAAAAGGGAGACGTCTCGGGAAGAGGTTGTTTTTTTTACCCGTCTCCATCTCCCATCTGTCCCCAAGCGCCTTTAAAAACCTTTCCTGGAAATCTTAGACTCCTCACTTTTTATCATCCCTTTTTTCCCAAATTCTTACCCTTTATAAAAACTCCCCCCCCTATAGCCCCTCATTGGTAGCCTGTAATAGCCCATGAAACCGGGCAGTAGCCCACTCAAAGCCAGGTAGAGGGTTTTTATAGCCGGGTTTAGTCCCCATTTAGCGGGTTTAATATGCCCCCTTTAAAAGCCAGGTTATGCCCCAAAATGGGCCCAACCGGTTTAATTTTTAATGCACCCTTTTTAACCCCTTTAGGGGTTGTGCCCATATACCCCAAAGTTTAATATTCCCCCTTATAGGGGCCCAAAAGGGGTTAGTCCCTTTATTTAGCCAGGTAGTGCCCCTGCGTTAATGATAATAAAAAAAATTAAAAGGGGGCCCCCCTTCCCACGATCCCCCCCCCACGGTCCTTTGCATCCAGTTGGGGAGCTGCCGATTTTGTGTTAAGGGGCCCTTTGCCCTCGTATGGCGTTTTACGGGGGCCCCGCAGCCCCCGGGGAAAAACTCCCTCGGCGGCAGAGCTGCCGGGGGAAAGGGAAATTTCCCAGCGTTGGGGGGGGCGGGGTTTGAAAAGCTGTGCCCCCCCCCTAAAGGACCTGTGGATTCGGGGGGGAAGGCAGGACGGTAACTATCAGTCCTGCTTCCTCCCTGTACCGGCAGCTGCACAGCGAGTGTGTGCAGCTGCTGAGTGACTGCACGGTCGTGTTACAACGGCCGTGCAAGCAGAGGCCAATCCCTGGGCAGACAATGCGGGAGGCGCCCCCCCCTCGGGTGAGCGGACCCTCGGTGCCCCTTGGAATGCCCTGTGTAGATCCAAAACCTTGTATAGCATTGTGTGGAGGCTTGATGGTGCATCTTGGACCCTATCATTTTGTTAAGAGTATGGTATGGAGATCTGTAAAGAGGTTTTCTCCACTGTCAGAAAAATCTGTCAGATGAAGATAAATTCAACTCCAGTGTATGTGTCTGTGTGTTAGAATATATGCTCGATTTCTCCCTAAATTCCACCAAATCGTGGATAAATTGCTGCTGATTCCTTTGTTTTGAGTAGAAAGTAAATTTCTCTATACTATTTTTTTAAAAATCAATTTTTTAAAATTTAAATTCTGACTCTTTAACATTTAAGGGCCTGAATTTGTTTCTTACGGTTTAGCAGAAGTCAGACAGAAGAATGCTTTTTTATAAATGCATTTTTATTGTGTAAAAGCAATAAAACCTAAACTATATAAAATGTATTTCCTTTTAGTAAGTTATGTCATTTATACTGCACGGCAGGGGCGTTGCTAGGGTCCCAAAACATCCGGGGCTCGGGCCCTTAAGTTTTTGAGTAGGGCTGGGTTACACAGAATTTTTTTTTCTCATTGTGAATGCAGTGTTTTTTAAAAAAAAACCTTTTTTTCAGGAGAAATAAGTGATTACACTGCAGTTTTCAATTTTTTGACTCAAAGAGTTTTTGAAGAGTTGTTCTCTTTTTCCCCTTCCATCTGGCCAGAAGCCCTGAGTCCTCTCCCGGCAACGACTCTTTACTGTAAAATATAAAAAAAAAAGCACTTAGACCCTCTTTTTATCAGCACTTTCACAATTTTTCCCATCTCTTTACAAAAAAACCCCATCTATTTTGCCCCAAAGGGAATAAAACTCCCTTTTAGGTAAATATTTGCCCCCATAGCCAGGAAGTACCACTGTAGCCGGTTGTACCCCTTTTGCCCGTATTGGCCCTCTTGTAGGTTTGCCCCCTGTAGCAAGTAATATGCTCCCTTTTAGTCAGGTTATTGCCCTGAGCCAGGTAAATGCCCCCTTTGCCCAATTAATATCCCCTTTACCACATTTGCCCCCCCTAGGTATTCCCCCTAAGCCCACATATGCCCCCTGAGCCAGTGATATCC
>JAODAL010023285.1:0-62979 GCA_025379985.1 Phyllomedusa bahiana
TCCGCAGGGGGGCGGGAAGAGGGATTTAAGCCACTGGTTAATACGCTCCAAGACCTCGAATGGCCCCAGGAACCGAGGACCTAGCTGGTTATCTTAAACCGGATGTATTTGGCAGACAGCCACACCTTGTCACCTGGAGCAAAGGTCGGCGCTGGTCTCCTCTTCTTGTCCGCCTGGGTCTCTCATGCGGACCGCTGCTCGCTGTAGGTACTGACGAGTCTGTTCCCAGATAGTTGTCATATCCCAAACTATGGACTCCACTGCGGGAACCTCGGAGCATGAGGCCAAAGGGAGTGGTGGGCGGGGATGCTGTCCGTAGACCACATAGAAGGGGGAAGCTCCGGCAGATTCTGAATCCAAGGAGTTGTATGAAAACTCCACCCAGGGCAGTAAGCTGGACCAATCGTCCTGATGGGCCGAGACAAAGTGGTGTAAATAACTGCCCAGGACTTGGTTAACTCTCTCCACCTGACCGTTCGACTGTGGGTGATATGCTGAGGCGAAATCCAACTTTACTTGTAACAGGTAGCAGAGTCCTCGCCAGAATCTGGAAACAAACTGGACCCCCCGGTCCGAGACGATGTGTTGTGGCAGTCGATGCAGACGGAAAATGTGCTCAAAGAAGAGGGTGGCGAGACGAGGAGCAGATGGTAGCCCGGGCAACGGAACAAAGTGCGAGATTTTTGAGAAGCGATCCGTGACCACCCAAATACTAGTATTGCAGGAAGAGGGAGGGAGGTCGGTGATGAAGAACATCGCCACATGTGTCCACGGGGAACTGGGAGTAGGCATGGGTTGCAGTAATCCAACCGGACTGTGGCGAGGAGTCTTGTTGCGGGCACAAGTGGTGCAAGCTTCCACAAATTCTCTTGTGTCCTTGGCAAGGTCTAGCCACCAGTAGAAGCGCAAGATCAGCTGATACGACCTCCGGACACCGGGATGCCCTGCCACCAATGAGCAATATCCCCATCTTAGGACTCTTTTCCGAAGGGCCGGGCATACATACGTCTTGCCTGGAGGAATCTGTTGGAGGCGCACGGGAGCCACGTGGAACAAACGTTTCGGGGGTATAATGCGCTGTGGCCCAGGTTCCTCCCCAATAATGTCCGATGCGCGGGAGAGAGCATCGGCCTTGACATTCCTCTCCGCCGGGCGGAAGTGAATCTGGAAGTCAAACCGAGAGAAGAAGATGGACCACCGGGCTTGACGGGGGGTTAAGGCACTGAGCTGACTGGAGGAACTGAAGGTTCTTGTGGTCGGTGTACACATCAAATGGATGACGTGCCCCCTCCAAGAGATGACGCCATTCCTCCAGGGCCATCTTGATGGCAAGCAGCTACCGATCCTCGATGCCATAATTCTTCTCGGCTGGCAAAAAAGTCTTGGAGAAGAACCCACAAGTGAGTCTGAGTGAGGACTGCCCCTGCACCCACGGAAGGCTCCACCCCCAAAACGCAAAAGGTTTCCAAAACCCGGGCGAGACAGGAGGGAGCAGAGGGAAGGCGTTTTTAACTGGGGAAAAAACCTCTCCCGCCGCCGGCGACCAAATCTCGGTTGGCCTTCTTCTTAGTCGGGCCATAAGAATTTTTTAAGAAGGGGCAGGATCCCCCGAAACGTCACATGGTCCTCCCAGCCTTTTCCTGCTGTCTTCCTATGGCGTTAGCTTAAAGGGAACCGCCGGGGTTTTGCTACACTTGGACTTTGTTCCTGCCGCATGGGTCTATGGACTTTAAAAAGGGGACCAATTTTTTTCTTAGCACTGCTCTTTACATATTTTATTTATATGTTTCCAATAAAGTGATTTTTTACATATTTCTGCTTGCTACCTCGTAGTGATTGGTCTCTGTAATGTACCAGTAGTATTCCATGAGTTTTTCAGTGAGATCTTCCAAAACTTTCTATATAAATGTGTCATGGTTTACTGGGATGATATCCTGGTGTTTTCTCTAGACTTCAATACCCAAAACCCCTATTTTTAAAAGTCACTCAAGGGTAAAACCCTACTTGTGGGTTTTTCTCCAGAACCTTCTTCTCAGCCAAGAAAAATTATACTATTGGGGACCATGAGCTCTTGGCCATCAAGCTGGCATTAGAAAAGCGGTGATATTTGTTGGAAGGTGCCAAACACCCAGTGACTATTTTTATGGACCACAAAAATCTACAATCAACGCAAAGACTTAAACCCCATAAAGCCTGTTGGTTGCTCTTTTTCTCGCAATTTAATTTCTCGCTCCACTTCAGACCTGCTAACAAGAACACCAAAGCAGATGCTCTCTCATTCCCTTGACATCTCCGGTCAAGTCTCAGTCCCATACTTGCCCCGGGTCTATCATTTTGGGGACCCATTTCTCAACAAATCCTTTGGGGGAAAATCTTTGTGCCTTCAATACGCAGGAAGCAGATTCTCTTGTGGAGCATGCCTCTAAATTTGTGGCCGCAAAACACTGCAGCTTATCTCCCGACACTAAGGCTGGCCAACCTTATCCCAGGACACCAAGGAGGTGATGCTTTCTGTCAGACTTGCTCGTAATAAGGTTCCACACCAGAAACCGGTTGGTGTCTTTCTTCTATGTAAAACAACCCCATATTTATGTCACATGGCTGGACCATTGTAAATCTAGCACTTCTTGCCCTTCGTCTCTCCCGTACACCCTAATAGATTGTAAGCTCTTGCGAGCAGGGCCCTCACACCTTGTGTCTCATCTGTAAGTACTTTTAATGTGTAATGTCTGTACGTTTACCCTCCAAATTGTAAAGTGCTGCGGAAAATGTTGGCGCTATATAAATAAAGATTATTATTATTATTATTATTCTGTTAACTGTGCCTGAAAATCCCCGGGGCTTATATTGACTTTGATTTTGTCACTGATTTGCCTGTATCATCTGGCTGCACAGTCATCTTCAAGGTTGTTGTCCGCTTCCCTTAAATGCCACATTTTGTACCTCTGGCTGGCCTGCCCTCCCAATTATTTTGACACATCTTCATTCTGCACTGTCTGCGTATACACATTGTGTCAGACAGAGGGATCCAGTTTGTTTCCAAATTCTGTCATGCCCTATGCTCCCAGATTCAAGTGAAGTTGGACTTCTACTGCATCTATCAGCATAGGACATGCAAGAATTGATGAGCGAACCCTTAAAAGTTTGAGTTCGAGTTGAACTTCGAACTTAGACATGTTCGGTTGGAAGTTTGTGTCGAACTCAAACCCCATTAAAGTCAATGGGAGAAGATGTTCGGGTTAATATTTATACCTATGTGGATGAGGAGAAGCTGTAATTACCATCCACAACAGTAAACTGGATACATGGAATAACTTAGTGAAGTAAATTTGGCTCTAAGAGTGACAGAAAAAAATTGAAAGGCTAAAATACTTCATTCCTTTCAATGGCTAACTGAAAAAATGAGAACATTTTTCAAGCAGGGTGAGCTATAGGAGGTCAGCGGAAGCACTTGCCTGGCCCCTGCACCCTGAGGGGGCCCCAAAGCCCCTTTGCACATAAATGACACGGGTAGGGAAATGGAAATGTAACTGGCGGGGCCCCCTTTCATTTTTGCCCCGGGGTCCAAAACTTCAAGTTTATGCTTCTCTTGAAAGTTTTAAATGTATATATGTTTTGGCAGCAAAAATATGCAAGGGAAACATGGGGTTCACTGGGGGGGCTAGTTATAGAGGGGGACTGGACGCCAAAAGGGGAAATGCTCGAGTCTGAGTTTCACAATTTCCCCCCGTTCCCCACCTGTTTGGTCCCGCCGGGCTGCGTTGGCGTCAGCTTGGCCTCCCCTCAACCACCATTTTTGACGGGGGCAACACGCTGGAATTCCACCCCCCACAACCCAGCGATTTTTTGGCAGCAGGAAAATCTTTTAAACGTAACGAATAAACATGGCCTGACAAGCATGGTGCGGCCCTCGGGGTTGAGCCCCCGAATGAAGGCAGTGAAAAGTCTCCCCCATCCTTGCCAGTTTTGAAAAAGCCCCAAAAGGGCCCAGTGGGGGACAATGCCCTTGTCAGCATGAGCATTGTGGTGATCTAGTTCCCGTGGGGATGTTGGACACTCGTAAAAAAACAGCACCCCCAGCGACGGGGAGGAGACGACACAGTGCAGAACGGGACTTTCTTCCCCCGAATCCACAAGCCCGACATTTCCAATTTTATCGGTCTTTATTTGGCAGTGGTTCGGGAAGGGCTAGTGCAAGGGGGCGCTCACTCTCAGGGTGCATCATCTGAGGGAAAACGAGCGTGTTTTTAAAACTGTCGGAGGAAGTGGAGGAGGAGAAGGAGGAGAAGGAGGTATTCCTAGACATTGTCATTATCGACGTCCTTGCCTTGGAAAGAGGTTGGCGCGAATTTGAGGCGGAGGAGGAAGATGAGTTAGATCAGTTTGCTAGTGCCCCTCGACCCAGAGGCTTGGGAAATCAAAGCTCCATCTCTCACATGAGTGCTTGGATGCTCCATTTCCTCCATGATCCTCGCATTAAGGCCATCAAAATGAACAACAGTTACTGGGTGGCCACCCTCCTCGATCCCTGGTACAAAACAAAACTCAGCACCTTCCTTCCACCCACCCAAATAGAGAGTAAAATGCAGGAAATGGAGACCTTGCTGATTGTTCAACTGGAAACATCTGTTTCGTCTGCTTTACATTCTTCAAATGTCACGGTGGAACAACGTCAGCGACGTGACCGCAGTAGAGTGCCAAGTAGCTGTAGCGGCAGAAGCCTAATGGGTGACCTCTGGCAATCTTTATTTACCAACGCATGTAATTCAGGACACACATACAACACACAGAGACCAGTTTAAGATCATGGTGCACGACTATCTGCGTCTCAACACCGATGTTTTTGGATGTGTTCCGGACCCAATCGACTTCTGAGTATCCAAAATGGATGAATGGCCCGAGCTCACTCGCCACGCCATAGAGGTGTTGTCCTGCCCAGCAGCCAGCGTCATATCTGAGCGGACCTTCAGCACAGCTGGAGGGGTCATTACAGACAAACGCATCCGGCTTTCCACAGATAATGTGGATGGTTTGACTTTCATCAAGATGAATCAGGCATGGATCTCTGATGATGTTGTGGCCCCAATTGCCGGCGTCACCGCTTAGTTGCCGGTCTACTTCACATTCCTCTTCAAACAGAAATGGTCCTCTTGAAAACTTTTTTTTAAAATGATCATTTCTTATTGCAATTTTTATTCTCAGTTCCCAAAAGTTCATTTTGCTGGTTTTGCTGTGAGGAGACTGTAAAAGACATCAAGGTTTCATGACAAAACCGTATTCCATTTACTCACTTCATCTTTAGAATTTTTTCACATTGTCAATGGTTTTGGGGTCATGTTGCTGTGAGATACAGCTATAATCATGGTCCTTTGGAACAGAAATGTGGCGTCTAAGTGGCATTTCTCTCTCTCAATTTTTAACAGTGGCTGAGAAGTCATTTTTATAATTTTTTGGGCCGTGCTGCTTTGAAATGCAGCTATACTACAGGTCCTATTATAAAAAATGTTGTTTCTAACAGACATTTGTTCTTCACAATTGTCAAAAGTGGCTCAAGGGTCATGTTTTGAAATTTTGGGGGCATGTTGCTGTTAAATGCGCTATACTACAGGTCCTATTGTAAAAAATGTTGTTTCTAACAGACATTTGTTCTTCACAATTGTCAAGAGTGGCTCAAGGGTGATGGTGCTATCAGAAACAGGAATAGGTAGGACACTGTTAATGGACACATATTGCAAAATGACTTGTTTTTGCAAGATCTTTAACATAGCTAGCAATCCCTGTAGTGAGACAACCCATTTAATACAATTAAAAAAAAGAGAAACAAAGACGTGGTGGGATTCCATCCTATTTTAAAAATGTGTTTCTAGAATTAAACTACTAAAAAACTGGCATGTACAAAATAGCTGAGACAAATATTCCTCTGAATTGTACAAGGGAAGTACAGGAAGACTTGACCAGATGTAGGTTACCCAAGACAGGGATAGTCTATGTCCAGTGAAACTAAAATGGTGGTTGAAAGACTCCTTTTTCTGGCACTTTTTAAATATGGGGGACATGAAGGCTTGGGGCTCAAGCTGTGGCCAAGGACGGGGACAGTCTATTTCCAGTGAAACTAAAATGGTGGTTGAAAGACTCCATTTTCCGACACTTTTTAATCTGTGGGTCATGCAGGTTTGAGGGTCATGCTGTGGCCCAGGACAGGGATAGTCTATGTCCAGTGAAACTAAAATGGTGGTTGAAAGACTCCTTTTTCCGGCACTTTTTAAATCTGGGGGTCATGCAGGTTTGGGGCTCATGCTGTGGCCCAGGACAGGGACAGTCTATGTCCAGTTCAACTAAAATGGTGGTTGAAAGACTCCTTTTTCCGGCACTTTTTAAATCTGTGGGTCAGACAGGTTTAATGGTAATATTGCGGCACAGGACAGATATAGTTAATGTCCAGTTCAACTAAAATGGTGGTTGAAAGACTCCTTTTCCCGGCACTTTTTAATCTGTGGGTCAGACAGGTTTAATGGTCATACTGTTGTAGAGAACAGGCATAGTCAATGTCCAGTTCAACTAAAATGGTGGTTTAAAGACTCCTTTTTCCGGCACTTTTTAATCTGTGGGTCATGCAGGTTTGGGGCTCATGCTGTGGCCCAGGATAGGGACAGTCTATGTCCAGTTCAACTAAAATGGTGGTTGAAAGACTCCTTTTTCAGGCACTTTTTAATCTGTAGGTCAGACAGGTTTATTGGTCATACTGCGGTCCAGGACAGGCATAGTCAATGTCCAGTTCAACTAAAATGGTGGTTGAAAGACTCTTTTTTCCGGCACTTTTTAATCTGTGGGTCATGCAGGTTTGGGGCTCATGCTATGGCCCAGGACACGGATAGTCTATGTCCAGTGAAACTAAAATGGTGGTTGAAAGACTCCTTTTTCCGGCACTTTTTAATCTGTGGGTCAGACAGGTTTAATGGTCATACTGCGGTCCAGGATAGGTATAGTCAAAGCCAGTGAAACTAAAATGGTGGTTGAAAGACTCCTTTTTCCGGCACTTTTTAATCTGGGGGTCAGACAGGTTTAATGGTCATACTGCAGTCCAGGACAGGTATATTCAAAGCCAGTGAAACTAAAATGGTGGTTGAAAGACTCCTTTTTCCGGCACTTTTTAAATCTGGGGGTCATGCAGGTTTGAGGGTCATGCTGCGATACAGGATATGTATAGTCAATGTCCAGTTCAACTAAAATGGTGGTTCAAAGACTCCTTTTTCTGGCACTTTTTAATCTGTGGGTCAGCGGTTTTAAATGGTCTTTTACGCGGTGGGGGACAGGTTTGTCAATGGTTAATAAAAGGTGGTTAAAAGATCCTTTTTAAACATTTTTTAATTTTGTGGGTCAGACAGGTTTAATGGTCAACTGTGGTACAAAAAAGGCATAGTAAATGTCCGTAAAACTAAAAATGGTGGTGAAAGACCCTTTTTCCGGATTTTTTAAAATCTGGGAGTCATAGGCTTGGGGGGCTGCTGCTGTACGGGAATGTATAGTCAATGCCCAGTTAAAAAAAAAATGGGGGTTCAAGTCCTTTTTCTGGCTTTTTTTAAAAATCTGTGGGTCATTGTCCAGTTCAATAAAATTGATGGTTCAAATAATCTGCCTTTGGCCCATTTTTTAATTTGGGGGGTATGCGGGGTTAAAAGGGTTGGTAGTACAGGGATAGTGAAGGTCTGTGTTTTTTTTTTCTGTGATTTTTATAGCCTAAGTGTGTTGCCTAGATGTGCACTATCCATTTGACTTGTGGATTTTAAAATTCCAGCTTCTCCCCCCCGTTTGGGTGTGAGAATGAAGGTGTTTTTCCTCCCCTATGATTTAATGGTACGGAGGTAATTATTTTCAACATGGAAATCGTCTTGATAATTTCGATTCGACTATCAACCCCATGCGATAGTCAAAAGAACGTCATCCCACTCTCTTTAGTAGCGCTTTCCATCGAAGACCATAATTCAGTACGATACTGTATATATGGAGATGTCAAGGAGTTCTTTATTAATGGAGGAAATGACCAGAGGTTTTTCTAGATGGCCAGCGTAAGGCGATTCTTAAGCACCAGGGAAGCATCCAAAAAATTCCCGGCTGTTCCAGAGTCCAGAAAAGAGAAAATGCAAAACAAAAAATCCAGTACGGATGGGGTGTGGTCGATGTGGAGGGGATTATTTACCCTAGGGCCCTCTTATGTGTCAGGTGCATGGTTTATGAATTTGTGGGCAAATCCTGCGTTAATGCTCAGGACTGGCACAGTAGAGGCATAGATTCTCCTAACATCGACGGGACAATTCTTGATGGGTCAAGTGGGCTCTGTCCACTTGTATGAGCTCTTAGTCAGGAGGCAGCAAAGGAGGCAGTGGTGGCCTTTGTTGTGCCGGAGAAAGATGAGGTAGACAGCGTGACCGGACCAGTTCACGTTCTTGATGGAGCTCCTGTCTCTCATCAATAAAAGGCAGATCAAACGAGTGGTCAAGTTAATTAGATGATTCAGAGAAGACAGAAGGTCCCAGGCAGACAGCACATCTTTTATTCTGCCTGAGAGGCCCTTCTTGAACATGGCTCTTAGGGCTGCATAATTCCAGGATATTTCCAAGGCCAGAGTGCAGAAATGTACTGAATATTCACTGACAGAGGAGACCTCTTGACGCAGGCTCAGTAGTGTGGTTTTGGCAGATGATGCACAAAGTTCCTCAAATATGCTGTGGAACTGGGTTTGGGAATCCCGGGTTTTTAACCCATACCAAATCTTTCCCAGAGGGAAAAATAGCCCATCCCGGGGTTTTTCCCCAAAAGGAAAAGGCTGACCACAAGTGCCACTTTGAAACGTTCAGTAGGGAACTGGTTCGCCATCAGTTCCTCGTGCAGGGGTCGGGTTTTTATTGAACCCCCTGCGGGTTTTAGGGCCCCCACCCGAATATTCAGAAAGAGGGCAGGGGATTACATGAAATATTGGGGCATCTATATCTTCAATGCGGGGTTTGTAAACAAAAGGTTTTCCCTAACCCAAATGGTCAATCCCCCCAAACCACAATCCATTTCTAAACCCCACGGGATATAGTCTCCCCAAAAAAAAAAAAACCCTATCTACCAGGGTTTTTTTTTATAGATTGTCTCCATCCTAAACCCCTTAGTTTAAATATTTCCCGGGCACCCCTTCTAAAATTTATCTCCCCCAGCACAGCGGGCCCCCCTTCAGGTGCAATTTACCCATAAAAAAAACAGATTGAAACCCCAAAAAAAAATAAAGCCCTTTGCTCTAAAAAACCCAAAAACCCTTTTTGTCCAAAAACCCCAAAGGGACCCCTCATGAAATTTAACTCCATAAAGCTCCCGCTGTTTTTTCCTGCATTGCACACGGGCATAGGCAGAAATTCCAGAAAAACCAAAAACCCTTTGGGAGGCCCTTCCCTTTTCAGTTTGGAGCCTAGTTATTTAAAATTATTCTTTAGGATCCTCCACCTATAATGTTTTCTGTCATAGGTTCCAACATGAACCACGACATGCAGGTCATCCCCCAGCCCCTTCAGTTTCGTTTTTTTTTGGACTATAAAAAGAACCCCGTTCATACGCACACCGGGGTTTTTTAGGGGGGAAAAAATGGGAAAAAAAAAATTTTTGAAGCAAAAAAACCCGGGCTGAGGGGTTTTTAAGCTTTTTTTGGGACTTTTTTTTTTGGGATGGGATGGGGCATTATTGAAACCACTTTTTTTTCCCCAATTTTTTTTTTGGAAACCACAAAATGACAAAAAAAAAACCCCAATTTTTTGGCAACTGGATTTTTTTTCTTCTAGGGCTGTACAGCATATGCGATAAATGATGATTATATTTTAATAAAGGGATTTTTTACAGTTGTGGCGTTTAAATTTTTTGGGGGTAACTTTTTATTTTTTTTTTTTTAAAATGGCAAAATTTGGAATGATAAAATTTTAAATTATTGGGGTTTTTTTTTTATTTTAATTTTTTAAACCCCCGGGACCCATTTTTGGGGCCCTTTCCTAAACAGAGCCCCTTTTTTTTAAATCTTTTGGGTTTTCACTTTATGTGAAAAAAAATTTTTTGACATTTTAAACCCTATCCATGGGGAATTTCAGAGATTTTTTTTCTGGGGACACATTGTTTTTTAAAAGATAGTAAGAAATTTTGGTCCAAAAAATGATTGTTTATTTGTGAAAAAAAAAATTAAATTTCGTGAAAAATTTGAAAAAAATTTAACCAATTTAAAACTTCAAAAATTTTCCCTTTTTGACAGTTTGTTTTTCCATCAAAATAATTATCCTAGCATCTACCAAAATGTTTGTTTGGGTTTGGCTCATTTTTTTAAATTCTTTTTTTTTTTTTACGAATTGGGGGGTTTATAAATTTAGAGTATTTTTAAAATTTTTCAAAAAAATTTTTTGCAATTTTCCCATTTTTTTAGGGCCCCAGCCCAGTTCAAAAGTGACTTTTGGGATTGCCCCTGTATTTTTAGATCCCCCCTTTAAGTGCCCCTTTTTCTAAGAAACTACCCCCCTTAAAAAGTATTAAAAAACCCGCATTTATGAAGTTTTTTAACCCATTAGGTTTTTCCCCCAACGGGGGAATTAAAGCAAAGGGGAAGTAAAATTTTTCAAAATTTCACTTTTTTTGGGGCAGTTTTCAATGTTTATACATTTTTTGAAGAATACGGAAAATGTGTCGGGGGAAAATGCAAAATTAATTTTGATTCCCCAAATTCGGGGCCGTTTTCAGAGTTTCCCTACATGGGCCCTAGTGCATTTTTTTGGCCCTAAACCCCCAACCCCCAAAATAGGAGGAGCACCAACTGGACTCGGGGGTCCATTTTCTTTAAACGATTAAATTTTAAAAGGGGCCTTTTCGGGTTTGCGGACACCCAAAGGGTTCCCAAAATTAAAAAATTTCCCCCTAAAAAAAAAACATATTGGAAATACCCCCCTTTTTACAAAATTATCCAGGTGTGTAGTGAATATCTCCCCCCCCCACAAGGCGTTTAAACCAAAAATTTTTTTACCTTTTGGGCCCTCTAAAAATTTAAAAAAATATATTTTTTCCAATAATCTCCCAATTTTTAGCTGAAAATTTTAAATTTTTACAAGGAATTTTGGGGAAAAAAACCCCCAAAAATTGTGTTACGCAATTTTTTCCCCAATTTTTCGGCAATACCCTACATGGGGGTTGAAAAAACTGCTGTTTGGGCGAAATGGCGGGGGGTAAAGGGGAGGGAGTGTTTAAGGGTGGCTTTTGCGCACAGATATTGGGGGGGGCCTGTCGCATCTTAAACCCCCCAAAAGAAACAAAAAACAGGTAAAACCCTTTCCCAGAAGTTCCCTCCTTTTTGTTTTCAACGCCCCCCCAGGGATCTACCAAAAGGGTTTTTTTGCATTTTGGGCCCCACGGGTAGTTTTTTTTTTTAGCTTTGGGGGCCCAGGAAATGGGGGGGGAAAAGGGCAGTTCCCCCCTTTTTTTTTTTTGGGCCTTCATTTTTACAGTTTTCCCGCCAAAACGGGAAAAAATTGAGGATAATTTTAAACTAAGGGGGGGGGGTGGTACAATTACAATGATAAAAATTTTAATATTTTTTTTTTTGTTTTTTTACTTTTACAAAATTTAGAAGCGATTTTTATAAAAAGTTGCTTTTTTTCGTTTTTCGTATTCTGACACCCCTTTTTTTAAAGCTTTTTAAATTTTTTTTGCATATGGGGGCCTGCTTGGGGGTTTGGGTTTTTTAGGGAGATGAGTTTTTGTTTTTTTTTTGATCCCCTTTAAAATTATTAATTTTTTTTATTTTTTACAGGGGTCACTGTGGGGTTTAAAAATTTGAAATGCTATTTTTTTACTCAGCAGGTTATACGATTACAGCAAATCCCCAAAAATTTGTATATTTTTTTAAATTTTTTTTACTGCTTTTACACAAAAAACACATTTTTTTAAAAAGGGAAAAACCTTTTTTATCTCCCGAAAGCTGGAAGCCATAACTTTTTTTTTTTTTCTGTTTATGGAGCTGTATGGGACTTTTTTTTTTGGGGGAATGAGTTGAGTTTTTATTGGTAATTTTTTTGGGGGGACAAATTTTTAATGATCGTTTTTAAAATTTTTTTTTGGGAAAGGGGTAGGGGGTGAAGAAAAAAAAACCGCAACCCCTAGCATGTTTTTTATTTTTTTTTTAATAGCGTTAAACCGGGCAGTACCCGTGACAAGTTAGTTTTTAATCTGGGGGGTTGAAAACTTTTCGGTGATCCCCAAATTTATGTTTTTTTTTTTATTTGAAAGCAAATTTTTTTTAAAAAAAAAATGTTTTTTTAAGTGTTAAAAAAAATAAATTTTGCATCGCTATCTTCTAATAGCCAGAACTTTTTAATTTTTCGTTTTACAGAGCTGTGAAGGATTTTTTTTTTGCGGTGAAATGAGTTTTTTAATTTTTCATCACTTTGATGTTGATATGAAATTTTTTTATTAAATTTTTACTCCAAATTTTTTGGTTTTCTCGCGGGGTGAAAAAAAATCGCCCATTCTGTGTCCCCGTTTTTTTTTGGGTTTTTTTTTTTCGGCGGTTTACCGTACGGTTTAAATTAAAAATGACAGATTTTAGGGGGGGTTGGGTACCACGCGGGGGATACCAAATAAGGGGTAATTTATTTTTTTTTTGATCTTTTTTAGGGCGATTGGGGGTTTTGTAAAAGGGGGAAAAAGGGGGATTTTACGGTTTTTTTTTTAATTTTTTTTTGGGTTTTTGTTTTACTTTTTTACACTTTTTTTTAAATTTTTTTATACTTTTTACACTTTCCCCCCCGGGGGGAATTGGGGATGAACGATCCGGGGCTTATTGTGTATGTGGTCTCCCTGGGAAATGTCTGTCACGCTGCCCACAAGCATTGTGGGCATCGTGAAAGTTTTTCCCAAAAACCCCCGGAAACTGTCATTCAGCGTCCGGGATTACTGGGGAGGAGATTTAGTACCCGGGGTCAGCGCCCTTACTGCCCCCGAAAATCGGGGGGGCCGCAGGATCTCACTCCCGCCGCCCGCAAACCGCGATGGGCGCGACATCGGGGGGGGGTCAATCCTCCCCTGCGGGGGCAAACTCCCGGGGTGGGGAAGCGGCCCCTTTATGCCGGGTAATATAAACCCCGGTTCCAGGGCCCCGAAACTTGCGCGCCTCCCTTGTGGGGCGCGCAAGATCGCCGTGAAAAAGTTTCCATACCGGGAATTTGCGGGAACCCCTAACCAAAAATTGCCGGGGAAGGGGTTAATACTTTTTTCCCCCTAGAGTAAAAGGGCCCTAGGGGGGAGAGGCCTTCTCCTATATTTCAGCAGTATTTTTTATTGGGTTTTTACATCGGATTTTCATTCATTCATTACCCCACAAAAAATATAGTCCGGGTTTTAAAAATAGGGGTACAAATTGGCAGCTGTGGGAAACCGAATGAGGTTTTCCCGCTGCCATGGCAACCAATCCCCCCGAAATTACATTGCGGTAGGTGATTGGGGGAAGGCGTTTTGGGATAGCACCCCCCCTCATTTAGGGTGGGGGGGCTGCAGTTTGGGGATGCCGGGAGCCCTCTCAAGTTTTTAAAAGAGGGAAAAGCCAACCTTTCCATTCCCGCTGTTAGCGGCAGCTGCCAGCTTTACTGATTAGCCACATTCCGCCGCTGTACAGCGTTCTCTCCGGGAAGTTGGTAGTGGGGGGTTTTAAACCCCTTTTAAATTTCTATCGGGAAACTTTTCCCCCAGGGATCGCCCCCTTTTCCCCCCTCTTGCCGGCCCACCGTAAAAATTTCCCCCCGTTCCCAAAATATGCCGTACCCTGGCACCAGGGAGACTGCAAATCATTCAGTTGAGGCGGTCTTGCCAGCAAATAAGTCTATCCATCGTCCTGATTACAGAATCCCCTATAGCCACTAACATTGTTTTTAACACTTTTTTTTATGCCAACGCCTTTCCAAAATTGTTTTTCCATAGTCATGGGCGGGAAGGGGTTTTCCCCCAAATTGGGCTATGGGTACTTTTTGAAGGGCCTTGCGAGCTTACAAGTGAGGCTCGCAAGATCGCGGCATGGGACCAGTGGTATATTATCGCTGGCGTCATGCTGCATCACTTGCTGCTGGAGTGGTAAACTGGTATCGACCCTCATGGTGAAGTAATCATGTCATTTATCCCACACCCCGAACACTGTAAAAATAAAGCTCAAAAAACAATGGCAGAACTGTGCTTTTTCCTGCCATTTTCATGGCCTAATGCTAAAAATACTATGGAACACCTGTCCTCCCAAAATGTACAGTACACCCTTAGATGAGATTCATGAGGGGTGTTGAATCCAAAATGGGGCGACTTCTGAAAGTTTTCACCTGCTACTTTGGGGGCTTTAAAAATGAGACATGGCACCCATAAAAATCTTAGTTCCAAAAGCCAGATAGCACTCCCTCCCTTATACGCCCTGCCATGCACCCAAACAGCAGTTACACCAACATATAGGGTAGTGCCTAATAGGAATGAGTGATACTATCGACAAAAGTTGAAATCGGCGCGATTTTTACGGTTTTTACCTTTTTCTGCGTTTTCTGTAATTTTGTTGGACAGCCAATCAGCTCAGAGGATAAAGGGGGTGAGGAGGATGTACCACGTAATTACTGGACGGTGTATGGATCTCAATGGATGCAAAAATCACATGATCTCGTTTTATGTATGCGACTCCGTTTCCGGATCAGCCGCATTCGTTCACTATCTCACTACAGAGCAGCACGTCTCGCTGTGTGTGTCCCAATAGTTTTTTTTCAAAGCTCAGAGACATAGTTTTACATCTTTTTTATACAGAAATCCATCCTTGTTAGAGTAGCTGTGAAGCTTAGGATTTAGCCAGATAAGAGAATTTTATAGTTAGTTACAGACTTGGAAATAGAGCGAGTGCTGTCTGCAGCTGTGGGGGAAAAGGAGGGGGGAGGGTGCGTTTCGAAAGCACAGCCTGTCTGGTGAATTGACACTCAAATAGCCATGTTTTTTAATACTTTTTGGCCAACAGACCTCCCAACTGAGGTGAAATTGTCACTTTTGTTGTTTGCAGTTCTGTTGGTCTCTGTGCGTCTCAGTTTTGCGCAAATAGCCCCCTTGTACGCGAAATGGTTACAGATATTTTATTTTAACTGGTGCCTGTTGTCGGCGTTGGAAAACCGCCATATCTCATCCGTATAACTTTTCAATAGTTGTATATTGCACAACATGCATCTCAGTTTGTTGTAAATAGCCCCCTTGTATGCTAACTTGGTTACAAATATTTTATTTTAACTGGTGCCTGTTGACAGCGTTGGAAAACCACCATTTATAATCCATATAACCTTTAAAGAGTTCTATTGCACTCAGTGAGTCTCAGTTTGTCGCAATAGCGCACTTGTACGATAGTTTGTTGAACACTATCAATTGCTAGTCCTACTGGGCAGTTGTAAATCTCAGGGACTGAAGGAAGAATACTGTTGATTTGGTGTTGTGGTTCTTACACCGCATTTCACAGATATTCGATAAAAACAATTCTGTCTCTAATCCTAGTTGGCCGTTGGAAATTAGAGGGATTTAAGAATACCTGTGATTTGCTGTCTTTGCAGTACAGTTTCTCAATAAGAGACTGTGAAAAACATGTTATACTTTTTAAATTTTTATCTTTCTGAACATGGAGCGAACTACAGGTGTAAGCGAGCAAAAAGGGGTGTAGGACATGGAGGTAGAGGTACCAGAGAAGGTGCTCCTTCCAGTGTTGGGGACAATACGCAAGCCAGCGCATCGTCGGTTGCAGGACTGTCAGGCCTGTCATCACTGGGTCGGTGCCCTATGAATCTCAGTAACGAACAGCGTCACCAATCTGTTCTTCAGTGGTTAACACAACCTGCATCCAGCAGTTTTACCTCCTTGTCCTCCCAGCCGTCATCATTAGTGTTGAGCGATTTTTATCGACAAAGTTGAAATCGGCAAGGTTTTTATGGTGATCGAAATTTCCAGATCATGCGATAATTAAGGTTAAAATCTGAGCATCATCTATTAAGATCGCGCCTTTTTCGGCGCTTCCTGAAATTTTGGCGGCCAGCAAATCAGATTACAGAATAGAGCAGGGTGAGATGTGTGTGCGACGTCATGACTGGGATGTGTATGGTTGCGATTGGCTGGAAAAATCACATGACCTCGTTTTACATAGAACAGCGTTTCCTGTTTCAGCCTCAGTGTCTCTCAGCGTCTCATAGGGATAGGACCTGCGCTCTGCCTGTGGCCAAACAGCTCAGCGAAATTAGTCTATTTCTGCACAGAGAAACCTCTACTATTAGCTGTGATCCTTCCAATTTAGCTAGATTAGAGATTTGAAGATTTTATGTAGTTAGCTAGAGAATTTTAAAGCAGCATCTACCGCTGTAAATTCACACGGTGGTGGGAGCGGGGGGGGGGGGGGCCCGCGGGCGAACACAGACAAGCTCTTTCTATAAAGAACACTGGATAAAGTTCACCAAGACTTAGTGTAGACATTGTAGTGGAATATCTTTATTATTAACAGTTTGCTATTGAAATATTTCCTGGATATTGGGCAGCCTGAGCTTATATTGGATAAAACATCATTTCTAGTAACTGCAGGTCTCTTGTTAGCTGCAAAACTCCACTTTATTATCAGTATACAATTCAGATAGGTGTTCATTTTCAATTTAACCCATTACACCTGTGACTGTTGATATATCCACCTTGCAGTTAAATTACAATACAGCAATCTTGTAGTCAGCACAGGTTGTTTGTTGCCAAAAATACCGTGTATCGTACGAAAAACATCACAGTTACGTGTTTTTTGACTTTTGCGCACCCAGCATTGTTCATTGACGCAGCATCTACGTAAAAACTTAAAACAGCAATTCTATTTTCACCACAGTGAATTTGAAAGGTGCAAAAAATATCGTTTATTTACGAAAACATAAGTTACGTTTTTTTGACTTGCGCGCACCCCGCATTGTTCATTGACGCAGCATCTACGTAAATCTTACAACAGCAATTCTATATTCACCACAGGTGAATTTAAAGGTGCAAAAAATACCGTTTATTATATCAAAACATAACAGTTACGTGTTTTTTGACTTTTGCACACCCAGCATTGTTCATTGACGTAGCATCTACGTAAATCTTAAAACAGCAATTCTATATTCACCACAGGTGAATTGAAAGGTGCAAAAAATATCGTTTTGGTATAATAAACGATATTACGTGTTTTTTGACATTTGCGCACCCAGCATTGTTCATTGACGCAGCATCTACGTAAAACTTAAAAACAGCAATTCTATATTCACAAAAGGTGAATTGAAAGGTGCAAAAAATATCATTTATTATACCAAAACATAACAGTTAAAGTGTTTTTTGACTTTTGCGCACGCAGCCTTGTTCATTGACGCAGCATCTACGAAAAAAATAAAAAACACCTTAAAAAATCACCACAGGTGAATTGAAAAGGTGCAAAAAATATCGTTTATGATGCCAAAACATAACATTACGTGTTTTTTGACTTTTGCGCACCCAGCATTGTTCATTGACGCAAGCATCTACGTAAATCTTAAAACAGCAATTCTATATTCCCACGGGGAATTGAAAGGTGCAAAAAAAACGTTTATTATATCAAAACATAACAGTTACGTGTTTTTTGACTTTTCCACCCAACATTTTTTCATTGACCACATCTAAGTAAATCTTAAAACACAATTCTAATTCACCCCAGTGAATTGAAAGGGGCAAGAAATATCGTTTATTATACCAAAACATAAAAGTTTCGTGTTTTTTGACTTTTCCACCCACATGTTCATTGACGCAGCATCTACTAAATCTTTAAAAAAGCAATTCTATATTCACCACAGGTAATTTAAAAGGTCAAAAAATACCTTTTATTAACCAAATCATAAATTTTACGTTTTTTTAAATTTTTTGCCCCACCCAGCATTTTTCATTAAACACGGGCATCACTTAAATTTTAAAACACGCAATTCTATTTTTTCCCCCACGGGGAAAAATTGAAAGGGGGCAAAAAATCCCCTTTTATTTTTTTCAAAAAAAAACAGTTACGTTTTTTTTTTGACTTTTGAAAACACCCAAACCATTGCTTTGGGACCAGCATCTACGAAATCTTAAAAAAAGAAATTTCCCTATTTTCCCACCACGGGTTTGAATTAAAAAGGGGGCAAAAATATCGTTTATTATACCAAAACATAACAGTTACGTTTTTCTAAATTTTTTTTTGCGCACCCACATTTTTTCAATGACGCAAAATTCTAGGGTAAATTTTTAAAACAGAAATTTTCTATATTCACCACAGGTAAATTAAAAGGGCAAAAAAAAACCCGTTTTTTAACCAAAACCCATAACAAAAAATTTGGTTTTTTTTTGGACTTTGCCCCCGTCCAGATTTGTTGAAAACCCCCCTTGCATTTAAAATTTTAAAATCCAGCAATTTTGTTTTTGATTAGAGGGATTTGAAAATAGCTGTGTTTTTCCCCCGTCTTTTAAAAAGAGACTTTTCCAAACTTTTCCCCTACCTTCTAAAATTTTTTATATTTCGAACATGGAGCGAAATGCAGTGGTAACCCGGCAAAGGGGGGGGTAGCACAGGGAGGTAGGGTACGAGAGAAGGGGGCCCCCCCAGTGCTGGCACAACACGCATGCCAGCGGAACGTCAGTTGCGGGCCCCTCAGGCCTTTTCAATCGCTGGTCAGGGCCCTGTGAATCTAATTTAACAAACTTCACGCCAATCTGCCCTTTCAGGGGGTTAATGAAAACCTGCACCCTAGCAGTCTTACCTCCCTTCCCTCGCAGTAAAAGGCCCACAAATTCGTCATCACTTCATCAGCACCCTTTCCAAATTTGAAGCACCCAAAAAAATGTAACTCGGAAACCCACCACTGTGGAAAAATCCTTGTCGGAAGACCTCTTTGATGAAAAAAATGGGGGTTTTGGGGTCAAAAGGGCATTTAAAAAAACCAAGAGGATAAATTTGGCGCTCTGACCCCCCAGTTCCCGGGATGCCATAAAGGGGAGGTAAAGGGAAAACCCGGGTAAATGGGCCCAAAAAACCCCCGGGGGGTTTGGGAAAACGCCAACACACGGGTTCGGGAGCTATGACGGCTCCCCGCAACGAGACCGAGCGCTGGCTGGGTCCCAAAGGGAACCCTTTGTGCCGGGCAAGGTGGTGTGCGTAATGGTCGAAAATCTGCTGGCCCCCCCCTTAAGATGGGTGGGGCGGGAAGCAAAATCCCTTGCCTGGAAACATGTCTTTGAACCTTTCGCCCCAAAAATTTCTAAAGGGGCTCCCCCCGGGTCTGGCCCTCCCCTTGTTTAAGAAGGCCGGGGGTCTGAGTTCGCATTTTCCCCTTTCCCCGCCCCTTGCTTGGGGTTCCCCCCCCCTGGCTGCTTTGCAGCGCCCGCTGGGCCCTCCCCGTCAACCGTCTAAATTGTTGCCCTTTGGCAACACGCTGGAATTCCACCCTCCACATGCTCCAGCAAATTGTGGCAGAAAGCGAAATGCCTTTTACGCAAAAACGAAGGCACTTTGGCCTGACAACACGGAAACGGACCTTGGGGGTGTTAAAACCCAAACCCGAGAGTGGAGGAAAGGTGAAAGACTCTGCACCCATCCTTGCCAGTTTTAAAAGAAGCCCCCAAAAAATGGTTTTTTGCGACAATCCCCCTTGTCAGAAATGAGCATTGTGGTGCTTAGTTCGGAACGATTTTGGGAAAATCGAAAAAAGGGGGTTTCCCCGGCCGGGGGAAACGGGGGGAGGAAAGGGAAACACAGAGGGGGACAGGGGGGGGCCTTTCTCCCCGGGCCCCAAATCCAAAAGGGGCCCGACATTTTCCAACAATTTAAATGGGTTTTCCATTGGGAAAGGGGTTGGGGGCCAAAACTATTTCAAGGGGGGGCGCACAGCCCGGGGTTAAATCATCCGGGCCCAAGTCGGGGCGGGGTTTTAAAGCTTTTCCCGAGGGGGCGGGGGAAAGGAGGAGGAGGGGGGGAGGAGGAGGGGGGGTTAATTCCCTATACCCCCGTTTTTAACCCGACGTCCCTGCCTTGGAAAGGGGTTGGCGTAAAATTTGGGGGGCGGAGGGGGGAAAAATGAGGAAGACAGTTTCAAAGTGTCCCCCGCCCCCGGGGTTTGGGGAAATCAAGGCCCCATCTCTCACATGATTTTGTTTTTGGATTTTCCTTTTCCCCTCCAACATAAATCCTCGCATTAAGGGCCATCAAAATGAACAACAGTTACGGGTGGCCACCCTCCGGGATCCCCGGGGTCAAAAAAAAAAAATCAGCACTTTTCCTTTCCCAACCCACCCAAATAGAGATAAAATGCAGGAAATGGAGCCCCTTGCGATTGATCAACTGGAGACACTGTTGCGTCTTTTTTCCGGGTTTCCCCAAATTTTAAACCGGTGGAAAACATCAGCGACGGACAGCATAAGTGCCAATTTAGGCGTAGGGGCAGCAGCGGGCAAGGGGGCGAAGCCTTTAATGGGTAAACCTCGGGCAATCTTTGTTTACCACCTCCCCAAAACGCACAAATGCAGGGCCCCAAAACCAACACACAGAGATCATTTTAAGATCAGGTGCACAAACTATCTGCGTCTCAACACCAAAATTTTTTTTGCATGTGTTCCGGACCCAATAACTTCTGGTATCCAAAGGGGACGAATGCCCCGAGCTGGTTTCGCACGCCATGGGGTTTTGTTGTCCTCCCCCAGCACCAGCGCAAAAAACTGAGCGGCCCTTTTCACACGGGCCTGGGGGGTGCCCTTTTACAGAAAAAACGCATCCGGCTTTCCACAAAAAAATGTGGACCCTTTTTAAACTTTAAAATAAAGATGAATCAGGCATGGATCTCTGATAAAGTTGGGGCCCCAATTGCCGAGGTCACCGATTGGGTTTCCGGGTCTCCCTTCACATTCCTTTTAAACAAAAATTGGCCCCTCTTGGGAAAACTTTTTTTAAAATGATCATTTTTTACTGAAATTTTTTTATTCTCTTTTCCTTTTTTAAATTTTCCTTTTTTGCTGTGAGGAACGTAAAAACAGCAAGGTTTCATGACAACACCTTTTTCCCATTTACTCCCCTTTACTTAAGAATTTTCGCTTTGGGTAAATTTGGTTTTAAAGGCCCATTTTTCGTGAGAAAAACAGCTAAAATTTATGGTCCTTTGGAACGAAATGTGGCTTCAAAAGTGGCTTTCCCTCCCTCACAATTTTTAATAGTCCCTGAAAGCCCAAAAATTTTAAAATTTTTTTTGGGGCATGAAAGCGTGAAAATACACCCAATAATCAGGCCCCTTTTGGAACAAAAAATGTGGCTTCTAATTTGGCTTTTTCTCCCTCCCCAATTTTTAAAACAGGGGCTAAAGAAGTCATTTTTTAAAAATTTTTTTGGGGCCCTTTTAACGGGTGAGAAAACAGCAATAATAGGGGCCTTTTTGGAACAAAAAAGGGGCTTCTAAGTGGATTTCTCCCTCACAATTTTTTAAAAACAGGGGCTGAGAAGACCCTTTTTTAAAATTTTTTTTTGGGGGCCCATGCGCTTTGAAATGCGCAATACTACAGGTCCTATAAAAAAAAAAAAGGGTGTTTTCAAAACAAAACCTTTTTGCCTTCACAATTGACCAAATGGCTCAAGGGTCTTTGCTTTAAATTTTTTTTGGGGGCTTTTTGCTTTAAATCCCAGCAATACTACAGGTCCTATTCTAAAAATGTTGTTTTCTAATAGACATTTTTTCCCTTCCAATTGTCAAAGGGGGGCCTCAGGGTCTGTTTTGAATTTTTGGGGGCTTTTTGCTGTGAAAATGCAGCTAAAACTACAGGCCTATTCTAAAAAAAGTTGTTTTCTAAAGACATTTGTTCTTCACAATTGTCCAAAGTGGCCTAAAGGGGGCCCATGCTTTGAATTTTTGGGGCATTTTGCGGTAACAGCAAAAACAACGGGTCCTTTTCCCTAAAAAAATGTATTTTTCCCTGACGACATTTTTTCCCTTTTTTCAAAATTGCCCCAAAGTGGCCCCAAGGGGCCCCATCCTTTGAATTTTTGGGGGAAATTTTTGCTGTGAAAATGCAGTTTATACTAAGGTCCTATTTCTAAAAAATGTTTTTTTTCTAACAACATTTTGTTTTTTCCCAACAATTGTCAAGGGGGCCAAAAAGGGTGAGGGTGCTGTCAGAAACGGGAATGGGTTTTGGAGACCGTTAATGAAAAAAATATTGAAAAATGCTTTTTTTTTGCAAGATTTTAACATATTTTATCAATCCCTTTTATTGAACAACCCATTTTTAAAACAAGAAAAAAAGAGGGAAAAAAGACATGGTGGGGGTTCCATCCTATTTTAAAAAAAGGGGTTTTTTTAGAATTAAAAATACTAAAAAACTTGCAGTAAAAAAAGCTGGGTAAGGAAAAAACCCCCGAATTGGAAAAAGGGAGGTACAGAAAACTTGACCAGATGTAGTTTTCAAGAACATTGGGGTATGGGGCACGAAAAGAGAAACAATAGTACAGAGACCAATTTTCCCCCACCGTTTTTAGTAAAAGAGAAAAAGAAAAGCCAACAAAAAAAGGGGCCCCGGGGGTAAAGGGCGTTAACCACCTTAATTTCCAATGAAAGCTCAAATTGGGTCCGCATCATACCGAGGGGGAAGGCCCACCCCGGTCCCTTTACTGTTTACTTTGGGGGGCTGGGGTTCTCACACTTTCCGCTTCCCCCACTCTGGCTTTAGCGAAAACACTTTTTGTTTTCTTTGGGGTCATCAGGCCCTTTTAAACCCGCGTGGGTTTAAAAGATTTACTGAAAGCCCCCTTGGGGTCTCAAACCCCACCCCCCTGTAAACACCGGCCCGGCATGCTTTTGGGGACAGGACCCTTTTTTAATCAAAGTCCAGTTTTAACTAAAATGGTGGTTGAAAACTTTCCCTTTTACGGCACTTTGGGAATCCCAGGGGGCAAAAAGGTTTTTAAAGGCAAACAAGGCCCAGGACAGGGAAAAGTAAAAAGTCCAGTTCAACTAAAATGGTGGTTGAAAGACCCCCTTTTTTCCCGCACTTTTTTAAAATGTGGGTCAGACAGGTTTAAAAGGTCATTCTGCGGGGACAGGACGTATAGTTAGTGTCCATTTCAACTAAAAAGTGGTTGAAAGACTCCTTTTTGCGGCATTTTAAAATGGGGGTCCCTGCAGGTTTTGGGGGTCATTTCTGCGTTTTCCGGATGGGCCAGTTCAAGTAACTTGAAAGGTTCAAATCATACGCCTTTGGCACTTTTTAATTTGTGGGTGATGCAGGTTTAAGGGGCCCGGGGTGTGGTACAAAGGCAGGGATAGTGAATGGGGCGTGACTTTTTTTTTGGGGACTTTTAAAAACCAAAAAGGGGTTTGCCTAAGAAGTTCCCCGTATCCCCATTTGACGTTGTGGATGGTTTAATTTTACTTTCTCCACCTTTTTTGGGGGTAAAAAAGAAGGTGGTGTTTCCCCCTCCCAAAAGACTTTAATGGTAATCCTCATAATCGATGCTCACTATTTGGGAAAAAACCCTTTTCGATAGCGGCCGCCCAACGACTACGCCGGGTCCGAAAAAGGGCCAAAAGCAATCGGGCCCAAAACTATTCCCCTCATCATCATCAAACACTGTCCAAAAAGGGAAATGAAAAGGGAGCCCAAATGTGAACTCATGAACCCACCACTGTGGATAATCCATTTTTTTGAAAACCCCTTTTTATGACAAAAAGCAAATTGGGGTCAGAAGTAGAGATGGGCAATTTCCCAAATTCCCTTTCGGGTTCCCCTTCGGCCCCAATTTTTCGGCAAAAAATAACTTCCCCCTTTCCCAATTCCTTCGGCACGAATTCCCCGTTAAAAAAAAAAGCTATTTTTCCCAAACTGCACAAAGCCTCCCAAAGTGCTGTAGAACTTTTGCCATGGGTTAAAAAATGCAAAAGGGGGCCTTGGGTTTTGGGCTTCCCTAAATTTTTTGTTTTTTTAGTAGACAAACCAAAATAAATGGGCCCCCGCTCTTTTAATTTGCTTCACTATAAAATTCCCCTTTTTCACTTAAGAGGGAAAACACCAAAAAAATTTAAGCGGGAAGTTTCCTGATAAAGTCCCCTTGCCAGAGAAAGCTGGGAAAAAAAAAAACGAAGGGGCCAGGTGGCCCCAAAATTAGTGACTTTGTTGGGGTGATTGGGGGCAGCCACAACAGCATGGGGTCAAGAGTGGCACAATGAAAATTTCTGGAGGTTTGGAAAAACAGTATTTGGCCAAAAGAGGTTTGGGACAATGACACATTGGAGGTCATCGGCAAACCAAACCACACAGACACATGAAAGGGCCCGACAGTGGCACAAGGGCGATTTTGTAGGGCAGGGGCAAAAAAACCACAAACAGCAAACATTAGGTCAGATAGTGGCCCCCAATTTACACAGTGGGTAGGTCCAAAGGGGAAACAGCAGCATGAGGTTTAGGGGGGTGGCACAATGACACAGTGGGGTAGGGCCCCGGGGAGCCCCGCCACAGCAAAACATGAGGGCAGACAAATGGCCAAAATCACAGTGTGTAGGAAAAACGGCAAAGGGAAAACAGCCCAATTTAGGTCAGGAAGGTTGGCGCATTTACATTCGGAGGGTGGCAAAAACAGGAGTAGGCCACGACTGGGGGCAATGACAAGATGTGTAGGTCAAAGCAGCCCCCACAAGCGCAGCAAAGAGGGCAACCCGTGGGACAATGGGCACAAGTGGGTGGTCAAAAGGGGCAGCCAAAGCAGCAGCAGAGGGCGACCAAAAGGCACAAAGAAAACAGTGGGTAGGTCCCCCGGGGGAAACAGCCACAGCAGCAGCATGATGTTTAACAGTGGGCACAATGACCCCAGTGTTTTTAAAGGCCCCGGAGCAGCAGCATGGGTCAGGAAGTGTCACAATGAAATTCTGGAGGGGGCAAAAAAGGATAAGGGCCCCAGAGTGGGGCAAGACACAAGGGGGGAGGTCACGGGGAGGGATCACAAGCACAGCATGATCAGACAGGCACAATGAGAGAGTGTGGATGGTGGCAATACCAGTCCCTGGTTAAAAGGGTGGTTGGTGGGCAGATGGAAAAAAACTGCACCAATTTGGGGATCAGGGGGGTTGGGGGCAAACATAAAAGTGGCCGGAGGCGGAGTTTTAACCCAGACTCATTTCTCACAGTTTTGGGTAGGCCTTTTATGGCTGATGTAAAATCTGGGCGCCAAAAAGGGCCTTGGTGTGTGGAAAACCGGGGCCGATCCACGCCTGAATTTATCGGAAAAAAGGTCACTTTCACATTTTCCCCCTGGACAACGGGGTTTTTTCCTTTGGGGGAACCCTGGCCCCCCCGCAAAATGAAAACACCCCTCGATGCCCACATAAATGGGGCCGGGGGCGACAGCTTCTTTTCTGCAAACTCGGGAAAATTTTCCCAAAACTCCAGTTGGGTGCCCATTTTCCACCCGATCCCTTCTAACGGGGGGGGCAGAGTGCTGTCCAAGTAGGGCCCCCACCTTTTTGGGTTTAGGGGGTGCTCCAGGTCATGCTGGCTGCTGCTGGGCACTAAAACCCCCCCCACAAGGGGTAAAGGAAAACTCCCCATCATGACATTCCCCAAATTAGGTTTGCTGATGAGTGGGTAACTGCTCCTACCCCCCCTCACCTTACCCCAGAAATCCGCGGCGTTTAATACTGAGCGGGGGACGAACCCCCCCTTCCCGACCGTCAGAGAAGGGACGAATTTCCGCACCTTGGCCACGGCCCCAAAAGATTTCGGAAAGGGTTTCTCTTTTGGGGATTTGAGTTTGTCCCCCCCTCTCAAAGCCCGGGAAAAATGGGTCCCATTTTGGGCCGGTTTGCGGAGGGGCCAATTTGGGTTTGGGGAACCAAAGTCCTCCCTCTTTCCGGGGTGCTGACTATTTTTGGGCCCGTCAAATTTGCCAGGCAAATAAGCATGCTTGGGCCATCTGCACAAATGACTCAGGGGGGGTCTCCCTTTCCCCATTTTTCCCCTGTATAATTTCCACGGGGCTTGGGGGTTTTCTGGGCCCCCGTCTTTCCCACTCCAAACCACCTCCTTTCCCTCCCGCCCCCTGCTCCTCCTCTTTTTGTCACCCTGGGTAGAAAATCCAAATCTTTTTACCAACAAAGCTTCTGCCCCCCAAATTTTCCTCCTCCTCCTTTCCCCCTCCCCATTTCAAAATCCCCACTGGACTCATGTGGCCCCCGGATGTAGTCGCCACCTCTCCAGTTTTCCCCCCCCCCCGCCCAGGAAAAATTTTTTTAGCATCTGTTTTCCAAAGGGCAAAGAAGCAGTGGGGAAAACCCCCTTTTTTTTTTCCCCTCCCGTAGTCCTGGCAACCCGACAAATAACCGCCTCCTCCCAAAGGCCTCAACAAAAAAGCAGGTGTCCCCTGAGCTGCCACTGGGGTGACTCAAAAATTTTCACAAGGGGGTTAAAATTTTTGTCTGCCTGGATCACAAAAAAAGTTTAAAGGCCTTTCTCTTTAAAAAAGTTGTCCAACATATGCAGGCTTTGGAAAATTTCCCAAAAGGGGGGAAACATCGCACATCAGATGGTTGGGGGGGCCGTTCGCCGCTGCAACTCGAGGAGGGTTTTTCCTGGGTTTTACGAATGGGTAAAAATTGGGATTTCACATTTTTTCCCGGCCATTTTCAGAATTTTTCTGAAGGGTCGGTTTTTAAGGGCTTCAGGGAACCCTTTTACAACCAGATTTAACCCGGCGCCCCTGCAAGGGGGCATGGACCATCCCTCCTGGGGGGCAGCGCGGACACCATGTTCCTCCCATTGTCCGGGCCACCATTTTTCCATTTTGCAGTTGGCGCGGAGAAAGCCACACTCATTTTTTTTTTTTTTGACGCGGAGCATTTTCCTCCCCTGTGTTACTTTCTTTTGCCGAGGGAAGCCAGGTGAAAAACTCCCGAAAAACCGCCCGGCCCTACACATGGGTATGATGGAGCAGTACTTTGGAGGCCGAATGGGGGTGGTGGTGGTAGGGAGGAAGGGCGGACATTTTCGCAGGGGCAAACAAATTTGAAAAACGTGAAAGGGGAAAAGCGGCGTTCCCTGTCCAAGTTGTGGTGCCCTTGGGGCCCGGGAAGCACCCTTTTACCCAGGGGCCGTAAAGGGCAGTAAATGGGCCCCGACCGTATTTTTCAGCTCCAACCTTCCCAAAAGCTGCCCTGCACCCTTTGGGAAAAAACCATAACCCCAAGGACTGGGCCCCCCTTCCGTTCTTTCATATTTATGAAGGCTTCCTGCCTTTTTTTGGGAAAAAAAAATTAAAGGGGTTGGAACTCTCCATCTCGGCTCGGCACCCAAACCATTAGTTCTCTAAAAAGGGCCGGAGTCCACCCCTTTGGAAAAAGGGAGGGAACCCCGCAGTTCCCCCCCAACTTGGGCAGGAGCACGGTTTAGCTCTGCCACCCTTTGGATGGGGGGGAACCCCAAACGATGTCCTTTTTTGCAATCGCCCGCTGAACCCACTGAGTAAACGAGGACAGGGGGCACTTGGGTTTGGGAATGATGTCAAAGAGAAACAGCTCCCTTCGCCCGAGGTGGTGGAGCCCTTTACTGGCTTTCAATGGCCTCTTTAACTGGGCGCTGCTGCTTTGATTTGCTTTTTTGGGGGCAGGAAAGACCACCAACCAAACTGAGCCACTTTCTCCCAGGGCCCCCGATGGTTTATGGGTGCATTGTTGGACCCCAGGGCCGTGGTTTCAATGTTACTCCCTGGCCACGCTTCCTTTTTCTGCCCACCCGAATTTTACAAATACCCATATTCGCTCCCCCCCCCTTTTTTTAGGGAATGAAATGCCAAAACCGCCGGTAAACGATTTTTCCCCCCAACGGGGTCCGCCCCTTTTTGACTACTGCCGCCGCTTTCCCCCTCGCGGAAACCCCTGTTTCCGCTACTTTTTTGGACCTGCCCAAGCGGGTTTTTTTACCCCCCCGGCCCTTGGCTCCCGACCCACACTGCTGCTATCCTGCCGACTCACGGAAAAGACCAACCCCACCCACTTTCCTTTCTGCGCCCCCTGCCTGACGCGCAACGACCACCCCCCTTCTCCGACGATGGAAAGAAAACCCTTTCCTCACCCTGCTCCCAATGCGGTCGGGTACAAACATCAACTAAATTTTTTTCATCGTCACTGCTTTCCCCCTTTACCGGGCCCTTTGGGGACAAAAGCTTACCCCCCAACCCCAAAATGAAACCCCCCCATGCCCCCTCTCAAATCTATACTTTTGGGCCCCCTACTGCAAGAACAGGGGAAAATTGGCCCCCATTTCTTCGCTAACCAAATAGCTGCCCGATTGCCCCCTCAAATTGTTCAAACCTCCTAAATAGTGGGCGCTGACCCAAACCACATAGTAGATCTCTGACTTTTAGGGAAACCGGGTTGAGGAAAAGGTGAGGGCCCGCTGACCCCGCTCCCCAAAGGCCATGCCCAAATAAGGTTTTTGTCTGAAAGTTCCCCCAAACCCATCCTTGGCTTTCTTGTCAGATTTATTTTGGGGGGAATTTGATGGAAACCCATCAAACCAAAACAAGAACCCATTTGGGGGGGTAAATCGCACACGGGCCCCTAGATGACCCGGGGGCAAATTTTTGGCCTCCCCCGATTTACCCCGATGCACCCTTTCCCCCTTCTGTGCTGCGCCCCGGGCCCGGAATGTTTGTGCCCCTGCCCCTCACAGGTGAAAAAAGCCTGCCCCCTCTCCTTCCCGACATACTTTTTTTTCTAAATGAAAAGACACGTTTTTTAAAGAAGATATCTTTTATAGAAAATTTCACAACCCCGTATTTGACCCCCAAATGAACCCCAAAAAAGTTGGGGAACCCTTTTGGGTATAAATTAGCGCTCCACAAATGGGGAGGGGAAAATTGACTTGTATTTGCCTTTTAAAAAAACCCGTGTAATTTTTTCTGAATATAAAAGCACAAACAGTTTAATTAAACCCCCGATTAAAAATATGCAAAAGAATTTTTTCTGTGGGGTGAAAAAAAAGTTTTTTAAATGAGTACAAATCAAAGAACAAAGCTTTTAAATTTAACCCCCGGATGTAAAAATTCGCAAAAAAATTGAGCAACCCAACCAAAACTACTAGCTTTGTAGGGGTGTTTCAATTGCGTGTTTTCTACGCTAACCCCCAAAAAAGAAAAAATTGTTTAAATTTCCCCCTTGGGTTGTGAATTATGGGACAGGAAAATTTTAAATTTTGGGGGTGAAAAAAAACCTTGGTTTTTAATTTTTGTCACCACAAACAAAAAAACAACGCTTAAAATTTAACCCCCGGATGGAAAATTGGGGCAAAAAAAAATTGACAGCCCCAAAATACTTTCTTTTTTACTTGGGGTTTACAAAAAATTTCGTTTTTTCTACGCTAAAAACCCCCCCAAAAGAAAAAAATTGTAATTTTAAACCCTTTTCTTTTAAATTTAAGGGAAAAGGAAAAATTGTAAATTTTTGGCGGTTGGGAAAAAAACGTTTATTTTTGTCACCAAAAGCCAAAAAAAAAACGCTTTAATTAACCCCTGGATGAAAATTTGGGAAAAGAATTGGGGCCCCCCCAAAAAATACTAGCTTTTTAGCGGTACCAAATTTCGTGTTTTTCCCACCTACAACAACCCAAAAGAACAAAATTGGGGAATTAACCTTTGCTTGTTTTAATTTATGTACAGGAAAATTGTTAAAATTTTTGGGGGTGGGAAAAAGACGGGTTTTTTTTTTGTCACCCCAGCAAAAAAACAACGCTTTAATTTAAAAACCCCGGGTGTAAATTGCGCAAAAGAAAATTTAAACAAGGGGCCAAAAAAACTACGCTTTGTAACCTGTTAACAATTGCGTGTTTTTTCTACGCAAAAAACAACAAAAAAAAATTGTTTAAATTTAAACCCTTTTTTTTTGGAAAATTTAAAAAAAGGTTTCAGGTTTTAAAAATTTTTTAATTTTTTGGGGGGTTTAAAAAGAAAATTTTTTAAATTTTTGTTTAAAACCCCAAAAGGGAAAAAAAACAACCCCTTAATTAACCCCTTTGGGTGAAAATTGCGCAAAAAAATTGAGCACCCCCAAACTACTTTTTTTTTTTAGCGTGTTACAATTGCGTGGGTTTTCCAAAGGGTAAAACCCCCAAAAAGAGAACAAATTGGGAATTAAACCCTTTGTTTGTTTAATTATTGGGGTTTCAAAAAGGGAAAAATTTAAATTTTTGGCGGGGAAAAAAAAACGGTTTTTTTTTTTGACCACCCCAGCAGAAAAACAACGTTTTTAAATTAACCCCTTTGGGGTGGGAAATTGCGCAAAAGAATTGACAGCCCACAAACAACTAGCTTTGTTAAACGGTTTACAATTGCGTGTTTTCCCAAAGCTACACAAACAAGAGAACAAATTGTAATTAACCTTTGCTTGTGAATTTAAAAATAAAAAAGGAAAATTTTTAATTTTTGGGGTGAAAAAGACGGTTTAAATTTTTTTTTACCCCAAACAAAAAAACAACCCCTTTAAATTTAAACCCCCCGGATTAAAAATTCGCAAAAGAATTGAGCCCCCCCACAACTACTAACTTTTTGGGAGCGTTTTACAAAAAAGCGTGTTTTTCTACGCTACCCCACCCAAAGAAAAAATTTTAAATTTAAAAATTTGCTTGTGAATTAGGGACAGGAAAATTTTTAATTTTTGGCGGTGAAAAAGACGGTTTATTTTTGTCCCCCACAAAAACAGAACAAACGGCTTAATTAAACCCCTTAAATTAAAATAAAAAATTGGCCCAAAAGAAATTTTAGGGAGCCAAAAAAAGAAAGTGGTTTTTTTGTTATTTAAAAAACCTTTTCTTTAAATGAATACCAAAAGGAACTTGGGTTAGATCCCCCCCTTTGGGTATTCAAAAAGTGCGTGAGCCAAAAATAGGCCCTTTAAAAAGTTTTTTTCCAGCCCCGCCCTTGGAGCACATGGACTTCAGATCCCCAAAAAAACCCCCCAAAAAAAAAAAACCCGAAAAAGAAAAATTAAAAAAAAGCAGTCTCTGGACCAACGAACACCCCCCCCCCAAAAATCACTGTATAAAAATCATTCTTCAGTAAGAGCATTTTCCCGCAGTCCCCGGCGGGACCCTTTTCCCCAACAGTACAGTGGGAGGAGTGTGGGGGTTTTTCCCCCGCGTCGCGCCCAACATTAAAATAGTGCGGTTTACCCTCACAAAAATTCCCGGTCCCCGATTGGCCCTTTATCTCTGCACAAAGTCAACCGGCTAAAGCCCTTCTTCCTCCCAAAAGGGTTTGCCCCCCTGTAAAAGCCATGTTCTTTGCCCGGGATTTTTAAAACAATCAAAAGCACACCTTCGTTCACCCGAAGTAAACCAAAAAAAATTTGACTTCGTTCAGAAAACCCAAGTTTTCCCCGAAATTTTAAACAAAATTTCCCCTCGTTAGAACAATTCGCCCACCCCTAGTCAGAAGGCAAATTTTAAAAGATCAAGAGGCCCCAAAAAGGATTATTTTGTCTGCTCTGGCCCGGCCCAATTGCTGATGCCATCAAAGGAGGGGGAAGGGAAACTGGTCAGTCCCCACAAAACCCGGCGATTGGCAAAAAGCTTTTTAAAAAGTGCCTGTGGCTTTTTAGCCCCCAGCTCCAGGGTGTAGAATGTCCCGGACGAGGAAGTCACCTGTGATGATGATGAAGATACATTGCGGAAACCAACATGGGCCTTTTTTTGGGGAATTTGCCTTTCAGCGCTTTATCAATGGAAAAGGAGGAAGACGATGGGGTCAGTGTCAGTACAGGTCCGGCCTCAAAAACAGAGAGAGTGGTCGTCCAAGTCCGCCGAGATTATTCCACCAGCCATGATCAGCGGTGGCAGCGGAAAAACTGCTCCTCGCTTATCGCCGTCGAAAAGGTCCAGGACCTCTAAAGCCTGGGCCTTTTTCAATCAACCTCAGATTCACCCAGCAAATTCATATGCCACCTTTGCCATAAACGCATCAGTAGAGGGAAGAATCTTAAGTGTTTCACCACCACCAATATGTCTAGTCACATGCAGCGAATACATGAGTTGAAATGGAGTGAACACCTGGCGGAAAAAGGCCAAACCGGTCCTGGGCTTCCAACCACTGTCACACCCTCTTTCTCCGCCTTCTCCGCCACTTCCAAGACCAACCATTCTTCTGCTGCCCATTCCTGCTGCGGCATAAGCAAGGTTCAGCACCAGTGCCACACACCGTCGCCCGATTACCACCACCACCACCAGAGACACAGACTAGCCCTTCTCCTTCCATCAGTTTGACCTGCTCGCCATATAGTGGCCAGTCTAGCAGCCAGCCTTCTGTCTACCAGGTTTGGGAGCAGAAGAAACACTTTAACCCAAACCATCCCAAAGCCAAAAGCCTGAATGTCGGCATTGCCAGGCTTTTGGCCTTGGAAATGTTGCCTTTCCGCCTGGTGGACACAGATGGATTAAGCCATATCATGACTCTTGCATGCCCCCCAATACCAGATGCCGAGCAGGCATTTCTTTTCCCGAACAGCCGTCCCTGCCCTGGCCAGCCATGTGTCAGCTAAAATCTCCAGCGCGTTGGCTGCATCTGTGTCCGGCAAAGTCCATCTGACCACCGATACATGGACTAGTAAGCACCGCCGATGCCACTATATGTCTGTGCCAGCTCACTGGGTGAGCTGGGTGGATGTCTGGTGGTGACGGTGTCTCTCAGGCTCGGCGCACGCTCTTCAAAACCGCAGGGATGGTGCAAGGTTCTTTCCCCCAAGGTCCACTGGTAGCATCACATACCCAGAAAAACCAGGCCGTGTTGAAATTAATCTGTCTTGGAGACCGTCAACACACAGGTCAGGAGCTGTGGACGGCTCTGCGCAACGAGACTGAGTGGTGGCTGGGTGACAAGAGCCTTGTGCAAGGCAAGGTGGTGTGCGATAACGGTCGAAATCTCCTGGCCGCCCTTAAGATCGGTAGGCTGGAGCACATCCATTGCCTGGCAAATGTCATGAACCTCGTTATCCAGAAAATTCTAAAGCGCTACCCGGGTCTCGACTGCCTGCTGAGGAAGGCTCGAGGTCTGAGCTCACACTTCCACCGTTCGCACCCTGCTTCGTCCCGGCTGGCTGCATTACAGCGTCATCTTGGCCTCCCCGTCAACCGTTTATTGTTGATGTGGCAACACGCTGGAAGTCCACCCTCCCCAGGCTCCAGCGATTGTGGCAGCTGCATAATGCCATTCCGCAGTATGAAGTGGCACATGGCCTGACAAGCAGCGGTGCGGACCTCGGGGTGTTGAGCCAATGCGAGTGAACTCAGGTTAAAGACCTCAGCACCATCCTTGCAGGTTTTGAAGAAGCCACCAAAACAAGTGTTGGAACAAGTGTTGGACACTCTGAAACAGCAGGTCCCACCTGCAACAGAGGAGGAGGTGGACACAGATGCGGACACGGAGCCTTTTTCTCCGTCGAATCCACAAGGCCCGACAGTTTCACAATTTTATCGGTCTTCATTAGGCAGTGGTTCGGGGTCCAGGGCTAGTGCAAGGCGGCGCATCAGCTCTCAGGGTGCATCATCTGAGGCAAGTCAGGGCTGTGTTGAAGCTGTGCCAGAGGAAGCGGAGGAGGAGGTATTCCTAGACACCGACGTTACCGACGTCCCTGCCTTGGAAAGAGGTTGGCGCGAATTTGAGGTGGAGGAGGAAGATGAGGAAGATCAGTTTGCTAGTGCCCCTCGACCCAGAGGCTTGGGAAATCAAGGCTCCATCTCTCACATGAGTGCTTGGATGCTCCATTTCCTCCAACATGATCCTCGCATTAAGGCCATCAAAATGAACAACAGTTACTGGGTGACCACCCTCCTGGATCCCCGTTACAAAACAAAACTCAGCACCTTCTTTCCACCCACCGAAATTGAGAGCAGAATCTGTTGCGTATGTTTCACGTTCTTCAAATGTCACAGTGGAACAACGTCAGCAACGTGACAGCAGTAGAGTGCCAAGTAGCCATAGCAGCAGCAGCAAGCATTGTGGCAGAAGCCTAATGAGTGACCTCTGGGAATCCATATTTACCCCCTCACCAACGCCTGTAATGCAGGGCACACATACGACACACAGAGACTGGCTTAAGATCATGGTGCACAACTATCTGCGTCTCAACACCGATGTTTTTGGATATGTTCCGGACTCAATTGACTTTTGGGTATCCAAAATGGATGCATGGCCCGAGCTCGCTCGCCACGCCATAGAGGTGTTGTCCTGCCCAGCAGCCAGCGTCATCTCTGAGCGGAACTTCAGCACAGCTCGAGGAGTCATTACAGACAAACGCATTCGGCTTTCGACAGAGAATGTGGATGGTTTGACTTTCATCAAGATGAATCAGGTGTGGATCTCTGATGATGCTGTGGCCCTAGTTGCCGAGGTCACTGATTAGTTGCCGGTCTACTTCACATTCTTCTTCCAAAAGAAATGGTCCTCTTGAAAAAAAAAAATTCTTACTGCAATTTTCATTCTGAGTTCCCAAACGGTCATTTTGATGGTTTTGTGGTTAGGAGACTGTAAAAGACCCCAAATGTACACGGTTTCATGAAAAAAACGTATTCCATTTATTGAGAGGTCATTTTTATAATTTTTTTGTGTCATGGTGCTGTGAAACACAGCTATACTACAGGTCCTATTGTAAAAAATGTGGTTTATAACAGGCATTTGTTCTTCACCATTGTCAACAGTGGCTGAAGGGTCATGTTTAGACTTTTTGGGGGCAAGTTGCTGATCAAAAACAGCTATACTACAGGTCCTACTGTAAAAAATGTAGTTTATAACAGGCATTTGTTCTTCACAATTGTCAACAGTGGCCAAAGGGTCATGTTTTGACTTTTTGGGGGCATGGTGCTGTCCAAAAACAGCTGTACTAGAGGTCCTTTTGTAAAAAATGTGGTTTATAACAGGCATTTGTTCTTCACAATTGTCAACTTTGGCCAAAGGGTCATGTTTTGAATTTTTTGGGGCATGGTGCTGTCCGAAAACAGCTATACTACAGGTCCTATTGTAAAAAATATGGTTTATAACAGGCATTTGTTCTTCACAATTGTAAACAGTGGCCGAAAAAAATCCCAAAAATGTTTTAAAAAAACCATTTTTTATTCTGACTGCTTTTATTGAGCGTTGAAAAGGTCATTTTTGCTGCTTTTGGCTTCAAGCAGCTGGAAAAGACAGCGATATTCAAGGTTCTATTCAAATAAATCTTGTTTCAAATACTCATTTCTTGCTGCTAATTTTACTCTCTGTGTCCATAAGGGCATTTCAGCTGGTTTTGGGGTCAGGCTATTGTGAAAGGGGGTCAGGGGTGAAAATAGGGCAGTACTCCGGTCACGGCCCTCTACCTTTCTCAATATACATGCACATCTACAAGAAGGGAGACATTGTGCACATTAAGGGTATGGGCATCATAGAAAAAGGTATGCCACCTAAATGCTATCATTAATGGCAATACTGCCAGGATCCACAATGTGAAACAGCATGCTATTGGTATAATTGTGAAAATTATGAAGCAGATACATGGTACAACCCTTGTGCAAGAATCAATGTTTGTATGGAGCACATTCGCCACCCCAAGAACAGAAACAATTTCCTCCAGCACATTGAGTAAAGCGGGAAAAAGAAATCCAAGAAAAAGGCCACCTGGGTGGAAAAGGAGCGTCAACCACCAACGTTTCCAAGTGAAGTTCAATTGGTCCAGACTCATACGGAGGGGCAAGCGCTTTCGTAGAGGCAGAAATTTCTCAAGCGTTACCCAGGTCTTGACTGTCTTCTAAGGAAGGATCAAGGTCTTAGCTCACACTTCCGCTTCTGCACTCTGCTTCAGCCCGACTGTTTTCGTTGTTGCGTCATAAGGGCATTTTTGCCGTGTTAATAGATGACTGATGCCAGCCCTGGCTCTCGCCGCACCGGCTATAACTAAGGCCCTGCCAGCTGAACCTCCGCGTTCCCCATTGGGACGTTCTTGCTGCCACCACATATGTGACGAGAGGTTGGTCCTTGGTGCAAAAAGTGATAGGGGTCTCCTGCCAGTTCCCATGTGAAATTTCCAATACCAGTGTCTTGGTTTGTGTGAAAGGGACCCCGTAGCTGCTGGTACCACTGTACCTGCTGTGGCTACATCTTCCTCATCTTTTCGGTAAGCCATTGAACATAATGAATTATTTTAGCCTATGAATTTTTTTCTGTGACTTTTATAGCTTAATTGTCTTACCTAAGATGTAGCACGTATCCAGTTTGCTGTTGTGGATGTTAATTCCAGCTTCTCCAGCCCTATTTAGGTGTAAGAATGAAGCTGGTGTTCCTCTCCCATAGACTTTAATGGTCATCGGCGATAATCGACTATCGACATGATAATTGCCAATATGGACTATCGACCGGATAATGATTGTTGACACAATCGCTCATCCCTTTTGCCTAACTTAGCAAAAAAATGCGCAACAAAATTTGGGGTGTTTTTTTTCCATTATTCATTTTCAGCTAAAATTGCAGATTCTTGTATAATTTTTTTTTTTTTTTCAGAGCCTAACGCTAAAAATATTTATGAAACACCTGTTTGGTAAACATACTCACTGCACCCCTGGATATATTCCTTAAGGGTGTAGTTTCCAATATGGGGTCTTTTTAGGGGTGTTTATTAAGTTTTAGCACCTTAGGGTTTCCCTGTAAACCTGTAGTGGCGCCTAAATAAAATTATATTGAAAATGAAATGAGACCCCAGATTTCAGTAGATGATCCTCCTATTCAGTGGCCTGTGATTGAGCCAAATAACACACCAGGGCCACATATGAAATATCTCTAAAAATAGCAGAACCTGGGGAATTGATGTTGAGCTTCATTTACCTAGACACATCTACTGTGTTCCAGTGAATAATGAATAAAACTTGAAAATCTTCAAAAAAAAAAGTAAAATTTTGAAATTTCACCTCCACTTTACGTTAATTTTTTTGAAACACCGAATGGGTAAAAAATTTCCTAAATGCTTTTTTAAATACATTAAGGAATTTACTTTCTTAAATGGGGTCATTTCTGGTAGTATCTAACTTACAGGCCCCTCAAAGTCACATCAGAACTGGACCGGTCCCTAAAAAAATCTATTTTGCAAACATTCTTGAAAATGTGAAAAATTACTACTAAGGGACACACGCATGATCGGGTTTTTCACCCTTTTCTGGCTTAAAATTTGTCTAAGTGAGCAGTCTGCCATCTCTAATGCGCCTAATAAATGTGTTAGGCACATCATTCGTAAGACTCAACACTTTCTAATGCACCTAACATGAGGTGGCGTTTTGGGGGCATTCTGGGAGCGTGTCACACAACACTCGTAAATTAGACACAAATATGTTTGTGGTTCGGCAAAACTAGGCACATTACTGCTCAGGCAGGCAGACCTATTTCAATGTGGTCTGCCTGAGCCTGAGGAGTCGAAGTAGAGCTAGATTTGCCATTAGGGCAAAAAATGTTGTTTATTTCTCGACTTACAGTAGGACAACAATAAAAAGTAATTTATAATAATTATCTCACTATATAAAATTAATTTATTTAAATTTAATAAAAATGTTTTCATATAAAATTAATATAAAAATATATAATATCCCAAAAATATAAAAATATCTCATATAAAATGCATTTAAATTTAATAGAATCTAAAACTAGTTTTACATTAAATAACCCATCGATGTTGTTGTTCAAATTTTACAATTTAGAATTTTTACTACGTTAAATTTTAAATGTATTTTTGCTGCTCTCACCCTTTATTCTACATACAGCAAAAGCCAACACACACAGGTCTTGCTGGGAACTGTGGTCCACCAAGCAAGATCACTACCATAGTTTCTATTCACTGACATGATATTCTAATGACTTTTCTTTTATTTTCAACCTATCTATAGCCTTGTTTTGCCAGGTTTTATCAGTTCAGGATTCAGCTTTAAAGAAGGCCAGTCAATAAGCATATCAACAAAAAGAGAGAAGGCAGCACTTCAAAAAAGGATAAAAATGTATTTACCGAAACATGGCAACGTTTCGGTTCTCACCAGAACCTTTCTCAAGCAAAGCACACAGTGACATCTAGTGGTATAAGTAGTGCAATGTTACAGTGAATAATTAGGTATACAATATCAAATAAACATACATATCAAGCTGAATCAGTGAATATAATCAAAGTCAATACAAAGTGTTACATCAAAAATATCAAGTGATACATATATGTATAATCTGTTACACCCCCAGTGTGCATGTATTGTGTACATCAGTGTAAAAGTGCCCTAATTAATTATACAGAACCAATGAAATAACATAAAGTAAATAATTAACTACCTGGACACATCACTCGAGCAGCACAAAGCTCCGGCGTCTCCCGAAAAACTAACTGCACATGCGCGGAAACGGGAAGAGGCACACGCGCAGTACAGACCTGCCTCTGCTATCTCAGCAGAGAGGGAATGATCAGTGCACATGCGCACCGCTCCCTGCAAAGCGCCATTACACTGAATGAAGCTGTATTATAAAGCTGAGCATCAGATTAACTAGTTAAACTAAACAAGTAAGTATATTGACATAATATGGCTGAGAAATAAAGTATCACAATGGTCATTAATGAGAGTATAATGTGGAACCCCAAACTGTATGATGAGCCACCACCAAAGACTGTGAACCCCCAGCATATGACTGGGGATACACAGTCTCCACGGAGGGTGCAGAATAAGTCATACCCAATATCTTAGGTGCACTCAAACCGCACCTTTGAACACCAAATCAAAAGGGGGCGCAATTTCAATATGACAGCGCTTCTCCACTCCCTAGACCAAAATAAAGAGCCTAAAAACAAACAACACATCAAGTTTTTCAGAAAGTGATGATCAATTACAACAGCCAGAAAAATTCAGGAGACCAAGCCGGGGCCAACGTGAGCTCGATGTGCTGTCCAGTAGTTCATATTTCAAAAAATATTTTGAATCTAAAAGAAAAGAGAAAACAATTAATATTATATATAAAAACAAAAACCAGCACTGACTGGGCTTACTCCCTCAGAAGACGAACTAGACAGGATTATTGAAAGTACATCAATCAATGTTACATAGTATGCTAATTAGAAATACAACATTCAACGATATAAAAATTAATTAACTAAGAAAATAACATTCACTGACACATTTGAGGATATGTTTTAAATTCTAAATTCAAACCCTTAGGGTACATTGTATCAAGTTTGTGGATCCATTGCAATTCCTTACGTTTCAAAATCAAAGACCTATCCCCTCCACGTTTGTGTAAAGGCACATGATCCACTACCATGAAACGTATATCCTCCACCTTATGTTGAGCTTCCTGGAAATGTTTAGGTACTGGAAGGTCCAATTTACAATTATGTATAGTAGATTTATGTTTATTTAAACAAATTCTACACTCTTGAGAGGTTTCCCCCACATACAATAGCCCACATGGGCATATAAGGACGTAAACTACAAAGTGACTGCGGCAAGTCAAGAAAAAGTTAATTTTAAATTTTGTTTTTGTTAATGGATTCACAAAAGTTTCCCCCTTAATAATATTTCTACAACACTGGCAATTAAGGCAAGGGAAGCATCCTACTTTAGCTGGTTTAAAAAAACTTCTGCGTACTAACAAGTTCCTTATCAAAATCAGCTGATACTAAGATGTCTTTTACATTTTTATTCCGCCTATATGCCATTCTAGGCGGCAAAGAGAAATCTTGAATATTCAGAAAATTTTTCTGTAAAAGATGCCATTCCTTATTAAAGGGGTTGTCTCACTACATTGATTCATCTCACCTCAGTCCTGTTTTCTTGGTTTACGTTGAATTCAGGGGCGTGTTTACTGTCTTCCACTAGGCTGCAGTAGAAGCCAGGTCTGTAGCTATAGCAACCAGTCCTGGCAGCCTATCAGGAGAGATCAAACAGATCTGTAGCTATAGTGACCTGAGGAGCTGATGCAGCTCATACAAGAGAGGATATCTTAGAATGGGTAGGACACTGTTAATGGACATATATTGCAAATTGACTTGTTTTTGCAAGATCTTTAACATAAAAAGCAATCCTTGAAGTGAAACAACCCCTTTAATTATATTTTTAATCCTGTTGGAAACCTGAGAATATGTAGAAACAAATGTAATGCAAGGACTAACTTCCTCTTGCTCCCTACCACTTAACAGAGCAGATCTATCTATACAATCAACCTTTCTTCTTTGCGAGGAAATAACATAGTTAGGATATCCACGTTTCCTAAACTTATCTGACATTTCATGTAGCCTGTTATCGAGCTTAATGGAATCATCCACTGTTATTTTTAATCTCAAAAACTGACTGAATGGCAAGGACTCTATCATTGATTTAGGATGGAAGCTATTAAAAGATAAAAGATTATTCCGATCTGTTTCCTTTATAAAGAGGTCTGTAACCAACCGGCCCTCTTTTTTATATACCATTGTATCTAGGAATTGTACATTTGTAGATGAAGAAACCATTGTAAATTTGATATCAACATCAATTTGATTCAAAAAATCTAAAAAATCATTCAACTGTTCAGAAGTACCTCTCCAAATAACAAAAATATCATCTATGTATCTCCACCATCTACAAATATTATGCTGATGGTGGGACACATAGATCTGGCTTTCTCCAACATAGCCATGAACATGTTGGCATAAGTTGGCACAACATTTGACCCCTTGGCCGTCCCTTTCAATTGAACAAAAAAACTATCCTGAAAAGAAAAATAATTTTCACTCAGGATAAATTTCAAAAGTGAAAGCAAAAATTCCATGAGCTCCTGAGAAAAATTAGAAGTTCTAAGAAATTTTTTCAACAGTGGCTATACCCCTATGATGACTGATAGATGTATACAAATTAACCACATCAGATGATACTAATATATCTATTTCCTCAACTTCCACCTCATGGATTTTATTTAAAAAATCAGTTGTATCCTTAATATACGATCTAGCTGAAATTGCATAATTCCTCAATACTTTGTCTAAAAAAATAGTTATAGGGCAAATAATAGAGGGGATAGGTCTTTGCTTTTGAAACATAAGGAATTGCAATGGATCCACAAACTTGATACAATGTATCCTAAGGGTTTGAATTTAGAATTTAAAATATATCCTCAAATGTGTCGATGAATGTTGTATTTCTAATTAGCATACTATATGACATTGATTGATGTACTTAAAATAATCCTTTCTACTTCTTCTGAGTTAGTAAGCACAGTCAGTGCTGGTTTTTGCTTTTATATATAATATTAATTGTTTTCTCTTTTCTTTTAGATACAAAATATTTTTTGAAATATGAACTACTGGACAGTACATCGAGCTCACGTTGTCCCCGGCTTTGTCTCCTGAATTTTTCTTGCTGTAGTAATTAAGCATCACTTTCTGAAAAACTGGATGTGTAGTTTGTTTTTAGGCTCTTTATTTTGGTCAAGAGAGTGGAGAAGCGCTGTCATATTGAAATTGCGCCCCCTTTTGATTTCGTGTCCCATGGTGCGGTTTGAGTACGCCTAAGATATTGGGTATGACTTATTCTGCACCCTCCGTGGAGACTGTGTGTCCCCAGTCATATGCTGGGGGTTCGCAGTCTTTGGTGGTGGCTCATCATACAGTTTGGGGTTCCACATTATATTCCCATTAATGAGCAATGTGATACTTTATTTCTGAGCCATATCATCTCAATATACTTACTTACGGTTTCGTGCATGCGCAGTTAGTTTCGTTTGATGCCGGAGCTTTGCGCTGCTCGAGTGATGTGTCCAGGTAGTTAATTATTTACTTTATGTTATTTCATTGGTTCTGTATAATCAATTAGGGCACTTTTACTCTGATGTACACAATATATGCACACTGGAGGTGTAACAGATTATACATATATGTATCACTTGATATTTTTGATGCAACACTTTGTATTGATTTTGATTAGTGATTAGTGATTGTGTCAACTATCGTTATCGATTCTATAGTAGATATCGGCAATTATCATGACAATATCCAATAGTCGATAACAGATTATCGCCGATGACCATTAAAGTCTATGGGAGAGGAACAACACCTTCATTCTTACACCCAAATAGGGCTGGAGAAGCTGGAATTAACATCCACAACAGCAAACTGGATACATGCTACATCTTAGGCAACACAATTAGGCAACAAGAGTCACAGAATAAAAGTCACAGACTATTCACTATCCCTGTCCTGTACCTCAGCATGACCCTTAAACCTGCATGACCCACAAATTAAAAAGTACCAGAAGGCACTATTATTTGAACCATCATTTTACTTGAAATGGATATTGACTATCCCTGTCCTGGAACGCAGCATGACCTTTAAACCTGTCTGACCCACAGATTAAAAAGTGACGGAAAAAGGAGTCTTTCAACCCCCATTTTAGTTGAACTGGATATTGACTATGCCTTTCCTGGACCACAGCATGACCCTCAAACCTGTCTGACCCACAGATTAAAAACTGCTTGAAAAAGGAGTCTTTGAACTACCATTTTAGTTGAACTGGACATTGACTATACCTGTTCTGGACCGCAGTATGACCATTAAAACTGTCTGACCCACAGATTAAAAAGTGTCGGAAAAAGGAGTCTTTCAACCACCATTTTAGTTTCACTGGACATTGACTATGCCTTTCCTGGACCACAGCATGACCCTCAAACCTGTCTGACCCACAGATTAAAAACTGCTTGAAAAAAGAGTCTTTCAACCACCATTTTAGTTGAACTGGACATTGACTATACCTGTCCTGGGCCACAGAGATGAGCCCCAAACCTGCATGACCCCCAGATTTAAAAAGTGCCAGAAAAAGGATTCTTTCAACCACCATTTTAGTTGAACTGTACATTGACTTTACCTGTCTTGGACCGCTGTTTGACAATTATACCTGTCTGACCCACAGATTAAATTAGTGGTGGAAATAGTTGTTTTGTACGACCATTTTTGTTGAACTGGACATTGACTTTACCTGTCCTGGGCCAAAGCATAAGCTCCAAACCTGCATGACCCACAGATTTAAAAGTCCCGGAAAAAGGAGTCTTTCAACCACCATTTTAGTTGAACTGGACATTGACTATCCCTGTCCTGGGCCATATCATGAGCCCCAAACCTGCATGACCCCCAGATTTAAAAAGTTCTGGAAAAAGGAGTCTTTCAACCACTATTTTAGTTGAACTGGACATTGACTATACCTGTCCTGGACCCACAGATTAAAAAAGTGCCTGAAAAACGAGTCTTTCAACCGCCATTTTAGTTGAACTTGACATTGACTATACCTGTCCTGGGCCACAGCATGAGCCCTAAACCTGCATGACCCCAGATTTAAAAAGTGCCGGAAAAAGGAGTCTTTCAGCCACCATTTTAGTTGAACTGGACATTGACTATACCCTTCCTGTATCACAGCATGACCCCTAAACCTGTCTGACCCACAGATCCCAAAGTGGCACTATGCTATTTTGTACAGTGACTGTCATTTAGTATATTTTCTGGTAACTGACATTCATTTACAGAATTTATTTAGGGAAGTTTTATTTATAGTTTTACATTATTATCATTTTGCTTTTTTTCAAGTGTGATAACATACAACATACACCCCTCCCTGCAGTTTAAAAGGTATTTTTTTACACATGTAGATGTGTTAATTAATTCACACACCCCATAAGTAATAAAAATGTTCTAATCATCCCCATAACACTTCTTAGTTGAGAAGACATTTGCCCTCCTGGCTTCTGAGAGTGATTCAGCCAATTAATTCATTGGTTTCATTTTTCCTCCAAATTCTTCTTCAGTGATAAGGGACAGACTCCCCTGGAGATCAAATGATGCGACCCCATAGTGACTCCAGCCCCAGAAAATTTTAAGCCTCAAATTGTGCAATTTGTGTCCAGCCCTGGAGCCATTTTTCACACTACTTAACCTCACAGAAATCTCCTTTTTCAGGGCCGGAGTTACAGTGGGTGCGGTGAGAGGCAGGGCTGGCGTCCGTCATCTATTAACATGGTAAAAATGCCTTTATGAGGCAGCAAAGAAAACAGTCGTGCTGAAGCAGAAGCCTTCCTCAGTACACAGTCAACAGTCAACACAGTCATCTCTCATACGCTTGCCCATCCATATGAGTGCGGACCAATTGAGCTTCACTTGGAAATGCTGGTGGTTGACGCCGCACCTGTTCCACCCAGGTGCCCTTTTTTTGGCATTCTTTTTCTCGTTTTACTCATCATGCTGGAGGAAATTGTCTCTGTTCTTTGTTCTCTGTCCGTGCTCCATACTCCATGTCCTCTGAATAACCTACATCTGGTCAAGTCTTCCTGTACCTCCCTTGTACAATTCAGAGGAATATTTGTACCAGCTATTTTGTACATGCAAGTTTTTTAGTAGTTTAATTCTAGAAAACACATTTTTAAAATAGGATGGAATCCCACCACGTCTTTGTTTCTCTTTTTTTTAATTGTATTAAATGGGTTGTCTCACTACAGGGATTGCTAGCTATGTTAAAGATCTTGCAAAAACAAGTCATTTTGCAATATGTGTCCATTAACAGTGTCCTACCTATTCCTGTTTTTGACAGCACCATGCCCCATAAAATTCAAAACATGACCCTTCAGCCACTCTTGACAATTGTGAAGAACAAATGTCTGTTAGAAACCACATTTTTTAAAATAGGACCTGTAGTATAGCTGTATGTCACAGCAACATGCCCCAGAAAAATTAAAAACATGACCCTTTGGCCAGTCTTGACAATTGTGAAGAAAAAATGTCTGTTAGAAACAACATTTTTTTCAAATAGGACCTGTTTTATAGCTGCATTTCACAGCAGCATGATCCAAAAAATTATAAAAATGACTTCTCAGCCACTGTTAAAAATTGTGAGGGAGAAATGCCACTTAGAAGCCACATTTCTGTTCCAAAGGACCTTGATTATAGCTGTATCTCACAGCACCATGACCCCAAAACCATTGACAGTGCGAAAAATTTGAAAGATGAAGTGAGTAAATGGAATACGTTTTTTTCATGAAACCTTGTACAATTGGTGTCTTTTATAGTCTCCTCACCGCAAAACCAGCAAAATGACCTTTTGGGAACTGAGAATAAAAATTGCAGTAAGAAATGCTCATTTTAAAAATTTTTTTTCAAAAGAACCATTTCTGTTTGAAGAGGAATGTGAAGTAGACCGCCAACTAATCGGTGACCTCGGCAATTGGGGCCACAACATCATCAGAGATCCATGCCTGATTCATCTTGATGAATGTCAAACGATCAACATTATCTGTCGAAAGTCGGATGCCTTTGTCTGTAATTACTCCTCCAGCTGTGCTGAAGGTCCGCTCAGATATGACGCTAGCTGCTGGGCAGGACAACACCTCTATAGCGAGATCAGGCCATTCATCCATTTTGGATACGCAGAAGTCGATTGGGTCCGGAACATATCCAAAAACATCGGTGTTGAGACACAGATAGTCATGCACCATGATCTTAAGCCGGTCTCTTTGGGGCGAATTGGAACTCTACTGCTGTCACATTGCTGACGTTGTTCCAGATATTTGAAGAACGTGAAGCAGACTCAGCAGATGTCTCCAGTTGATCAATCAGCACGGTCTCCATTTCCTGCATTTTACTCTCTATTTGGGTGGGTGGAAGGAAAGTGCTGAGTTTTGCTTTGTACCGGGGATCGAGGAGGGTGGCCACCCAGTAACTTGCTCATTATGATGGCCTTAATGCGAGGATCATGTTGGAGGAAATGAAGCATCCAAGCACTCATGTGAGAGATGGAGCCTTGATTTCCCAAGCCTCTGGGTCGAGGGGCACTAGCAAACTGATCTGCCTCATCTTCCTCCTCCTCAAATCCTTGCCAACCTCTTTCCAAGGCAGGGACATCGGTAACGTCGGTGTCAAGGAATACCTCATCCTCCTCCTCCGCTTCCTCCGGCACAGCTTCAACACAGCCCTGACTTGCCTCAGATGATGCACCCTGAGAGCTGAGGCGCCGCCTTGCACTAGCCCTGGACCCCGAACCACTGCCTAATGAAGACCAATAAAATTGTGAAACTGTCAGGCCTTGTGGATTCGACGGAGAGAAAGTCTCTGTGTCCGAATCTGTGTCCGTCTCCTCCGTCGCTGGTGGGACCTGATGTTTCAGAGTGTCCAATGATCATTCCAGAACTAAGACCACCACAATGCTCATGCTGACAAGAGCATTGTCTGCACTGATCATTTTGGCCGTTTCTTCAAAACTGGCAAGGATGGTGCAGAGCTCTTTCACCTGCCTCCACTCTCGGTGGCTCAACACCCCGAGGTCCGCACCGCTGCTTGTCAGGCCATGTGTCACTTCGTACTGCGTAATGGCATTGCGCTGCTGCCACAATCACTGGAGCATGTGAATGGTGGAATTTCAGCGTGTTGCCACGTCAACAATGAGACGATTGACGGGGAGGCTGAGCTGATGCTGCAACGCAGCCAGCCGGGACGAAGCAGGGTGCGAACGGCGGAAGTGTGAGCTCAGACCTCGAGCCTTCCTCAGCAGGCAGTCCAGACCCGGGTAGCGCTTTAGAAATTTCTGGACGACGAGATTCATGATGTGTGCCAGGCAAGGGATGTGCTCCAGCCTACCGATCTTAAGGGTGGCCAGCAGATTTCGACCGTTATCGCACACCACCTTGCCTGGCACAAGGTTCTTGTCACCCAGCTAGCGCTCGGTCTCGTTACGAAGAGCCGTCCACAGCTCCTGACCTGTGTGTTGATGGTCTCCAAGACAGATTAATTTCAACATGGCCTGGTTTCTATGGGCACGTGATGCTACCATGGGGAAAGGACCTTGGGGGAAAGAACACTGCACCATCCCTGCGGTTTTGAAGAGCGTGCGCCGATCCTGAGAGCCACCGTTACCACCAGAGACATCCATTAAGCTCACCCAGTGAGCTGTTACAGAGATATAGCGGCCTTGGCTGTGCTTACTAGTCCGTGTGTCGGTGGTCAGATGGACTTTGCCGGACACAACGCGCTTGAAATTTTAGATGACACGTGGCTGGCCAGGGCAGGGACGGTTTTCTGGCAAAGAAATGCCTGCTCAGAATCTGGTATTGGGGGCAGGCAAGGGCCGTGACGTGGCAGAACCCACCTGTGTCCACCAGACGGAAAGGCAACATTTCCAAGGCCAAAAGCCTGGCAATGCCGACATTCAGGCTTTTGGCTTTGGGATGGTTTGGGTTAAAGTGTTTCTTCTGCTCCCAAACCTGGTAGACAGAAGGCTGGCTGCTAGACTGTCCGCTGTACGGCGTGCGGGTCATCAAACTGGTGAAAGTATAAGGGCTAGGATGGGTCTCTGGTGGTGGTGGTGGTGGTACTCAGGCGATGGTGGAGGCTGAAGTGGAGGCTGATCCTTGATCATGACTCTGAGAGACATGGGCAGCTGAGGAACGCTTGGTAGTGGTGGAGGAGGAAGAGGCAGAGACAGAGGGTGTGAAAGTGGTTTGAAGCCCGGCATTGGTGTGGCCTTTTTTGGCCAAGTGTTCCCTCCATTACAACTCATGCATTCGCTGCATGTGACTAGACATGTTGGTGGTGGTTAAACACCTAAGATTCTTCCCTCTACTGATGCGTTTACGGCAAAGGCGGCATATGACATCGCTGGGTGAGTCAGAGGCTTGCTCGATAAAGGCCCAGGCTTGAGAGGACCTTTTCAACAGCGATAAGCGAGGAGCGGTGTTTCCGCAGATCGTGGCTGTCGGAATAATCTCAGCGGACTTGTGCGACCGCCCTCTCCCTTTTTGAGGCGGACCCATACTGACACTACCCCATCATCTTCCTCCTCGTCAAGTGATGAAGCACTCGCAAGCAAATTCTGCTGAAAAGACCACGTTGGATCCGCAATGTCGTCATCATCATCATCAACACAGGTGAGTTCCTCGTCCTGACATTCTGCATCCTGGAGCTGCGGGCTACAAGTAGCGATGGGCGAATTTATCAAAAATACGATTTGGTGACTTCACCGAATTTTCCGACAAAATTTGTTTCGGTCCGAATTGCTTCGGGATGAATCGCGTTAGAAAACAGCTATTTCCAGGCTGCACAGAGCCTGCAGGGTGCTGTAGAACGTTGTGCCATGCTTAAATATGCAGAGGGAGCTTAGTTTGGTCTTCATACAATGTTGTGTTTTAGTATGACACGCATATGACTGCCGCCGCTCTTAGAATCGCTTCACTATAAAATTCCCTGGGTACTTAAGAGGGCAAAACTGACCAAAAACCTGAAGCGGGAATGAAGCCTGATAAAGTCATGGCAGCGACAGCTGGAAAAAAACAAGCTGAGGGCTCAGGTGGCAACATCAGTGACATAGTGTGGAGGTGACGGCGCCAGCCACAGCAGCATGAGGTCAGAGAGTGGCACAATGACATTCTGGAGGTTGCACAAACAGGAGTAGGCCACAGAGTGGCACAATGACACAGTGTGGAGGTCACGGCAGCAGCCACAGCAGCAGCATGAGGTCAGAGAGTGGCACAATGACACAGTGTGGAGTTGACGGTATCAACAGCAGCATGAGGTCAGACAGTGTCACAATGACAGAGTGTGGAGGGCACGGCAGCAGCCACAGTAGCAGCATGAGGTCAGTCAGTGGCACAATGACATTCTGGAGGTGGCAAAACATTAGTAGACAACAGAGTGGCACAATGACAGAGAGTGGAGGTCACGGCAGCAGCCACAGCAACAGCATGAGGTCAGAGAGTGGCACAATTACACAGTGTGGAGTTGACGGCATCATCAGCAGCAGCAGCATGAGGTCAGAGAGTGGCACAATGACAGAGTGTGGAGGTCACGGCAGCAGCAGCATGAGGTCAGACAGTGGCACAATGACACAGTGTGGAGGTCACGGCATCAACAGCAGCATGAGGTCAGAGAGTGGCACAATGACACAGTGTGGAGGGCACGGCAGCAGCCACAGCAGCAACATGAGGTCAGGCAGTGGCCCATGACATTCTGGAGGTGGCAAAACAGTAGTAGGCCACAGAGTGGCAAAATGACAGAGAGTGGAGGTGACGGCAGTAACAGCATGAGGTCAGAGAGTGGCATAATAACAGGGTGTGGAGGTGACCGCAGCAGCAACAACAGCAGCAGCAGCAGCATGAGGTCAGAGAGTGGCACAATGACACAGTGTGGAGGTCACGGCACCAGCAACAGCAGCAGCAGCATGAGGTCATAGAGTGGCACAATGACAGAGTGTGGAGGTGGGTGACAATACCAGTCCCTGGTAAAGATGGTGGTAGGCAGATGGAGAAACTGGCAGCAGATGTGTGGCATCAGGCGGGTGGCGGCATCAGAATAATGGCTGAGGCAGGAAGTTTGAACCCAGACTCATTTCTCACAGTTTGGGTGAGGCGTCATGGCTGATGTAGTCTGACGCCTAAGGCATTGGTGTGTGGAAATCCTGGCCGATCCACGCCTAATTCATCTTGACAAAGGTCAGTCGTTCCACATTTCCCGTGGACAAGCGGGTTCTCCTTGGGGTAACGATGGCCCCTGCCGCACTGAACAACCGCTCTGATGCCACACTACTGGCCGGGCAGGATAGCTTCTCCACTGCAAACTCTGCAAGTTTGGCTGCCCAGTAGTCCAGCGGACCTTCTAACTGGGGTGGCAGAGTGCATCTGGACCGAGAGATGATGGCAAAGAGAAACAACTCCCTTCTGCAGAGGTGGTGGAGCCTTTACTGGCTGCACCGGCATGTGTGCCACTGCGCGCTGCTGCTCCTGTTGCTGCGGCAGCTGGATGGACTACCACAGCTGAGCCACGTTGGATCCGCAATGTCGTCATCATCATCATCATCACAGGTGAGTTCCTCGTCCTGACATTCTTCATCCTGGAGCTGCGGGCTACACGTAGCGATAGGCGAATTTATCAAAAATACGATTTGGTGACTTCACCGAATTTTCCGACAAAATTTGTTTCGGTCCGAATTGCTTCGGGATGAATCGCGTTAGAAAACAGCTATTTCCAGGCTGCACAGAGCCTGCAGGGTGCTGTAGAACGTTGTGCCATGCTTAAATATGCAGAGGGAGCTTAGTTTGGTCTTCATACAATGTTGTGTTTTAGTATGACACGCATATGACTGCCGCCGCTCTTAGAATCGCTTCACTATAAAATTCCCTGGGTACTTAAGAGGGCAAAACTGACCAAAAACCTGAAGCGGGAATGAAGCCTGATAAAGTCATGGCAGCGACAGCTGGAAAAAAACAAGCTGAGGGCTCAGGTGGTAACATCAGTGACATAGTGTGGAGGTGACGGCGCCAGCCACAGCAGCATGAGGTCAGAGAGTGGCACAATGACATTCTGGAGGTGGCACAAACAGGAGTAGGCCACAGAGTGGCACAATGACACATTGTGGAGTTCACGGCAGCAGCCACAGCAGCAGCATGAGGTCAGAGAGTGGCACAATGACACAGTGTGGAGTTGACGGTATCAACAGCAGCATGAGGTCAGAGAGTGGCATAATGACAGAGTGTGGAGGGCACGGCAGCAGCCACAGCAGCAGCATGAGGTCAGGCAGTGGCACAATGACATTCTGGAGGTGGCAAAACATTAGTAGGCCACAGAGTGGCACAATAACAGAGAGTGGAGGTCACGGCAGCAGCCACAGCAGCAGCATGAGGTCAGAGAGTGGCACAATTACACAGTGTGGAGTTGCGGCATCATCAGCAGCAGCAGCATGAGGTCAGAGAGTGGCACAATGACAGAGTGTGGAGGTCACGGCAGCAGCAGCATGAGGTCAGACAGTGGCACAATGACACAGTGTGGAGGTCACGGCATCAACAGCAGCATGAGGTCAGAGAGTGGCACAATGACACAGTGTGGAGGGCATGGCAGCAGCCACAGCAGCAACATGAGGTCAGGCAGTGGCCCATGACATTCTGGAGGTGGCAAACCAGTAGTAGTCCACAGAGTGGCACATTGACAGAGAGTGGAGGTGTCGTCAGTACCAGCATGAGGTCAGAGAGTGGCATAATGACAGAGTGTGGAGGGCACGGCAGCAGCCACAGCAGCAGCATGAGGTCAGGCAGTGGCACAATGACATTCTGGAGGTGGCAAAACATTAGTAGGCCACAGAGTGGCACAATAACAGAGAGTGGAGGTCACGGCAGCAGCCACAGCAGCAGCATGAGGACAGAGAGTGGCACAATTACACAGTGTGGAGGTCACGGCATCTACTGCAGCAGCAGCAGCATGAGGTCAGAGAGTGGCACAATGACAGAGTGTGGAGGTCACGGCAGCAGCAGCATGAGGTTAAACAGTGGCACAATGACAGAGTGTGGAGGTCACGGCATCAACAGCAGCATGAGGTCAGAGAGTGGCACAATGACACAGTGTGGAGGGCACGGCAGCAGCCACAGCAGCAACATGAGGTCAGGCAGTGGCCCATGACATTCTGGAGGTGGCAAAACAGTAGTAGGCCACAGAGTGGCAAAATGGCACAGTGTGGAGGGCACGGCAGCAACAGCATGAGGTCAAAGAGTGGCACAATGACAGGGTGTGGAGGTGACCGCAGCAGCAACAACAGCAGCAGCAGCAGCATGAGGTCAGAGAGTGGCACAATGACACAGTGTGGAGGTCACGGCACCAGCAACAGCAGCAGCAGCATGAGGTCATAGAGTGGCACAATGACAGAGTGTGGAGGTGGGTGGCAATACCAGTCCCTGGTAAAGATGGTGGTAGGCAGATGGAAAAACTGGCAGCAGATGTGTGGCATCAGGCGGGTGGCGGCATCAGAATAATGGCTGAGGCAGGTAGTTTGAACCCAGACTCATTTCTCACAGTTTGGGTGAGGCGTCATGGCTGATGTAGTCTGACGCCTAAGGCATTGGTGTGTGGAAATCCTGGCCGATCCACGCCTGATTCATCTTGACAAAGGTCAGTCGTTCCACATTTCCCGTGGACAAGGGGGTTCTCCTTGGGATAACGATGGCCCCTGCCGCACTGAACAACCGCTCTGATGCCACACTACTGGCCGGGCAGGATAGCTTCTCCACTGCAAACTCTGCAAGTTTGGCTGCCCAGTAGTCCAGCGGACCTTCTAACTGGGGTGGCAGAGTGCATCTGGACCGAGAGATGATGGCAAAGAGAAACAACTCCCTTCTGCAGAGGTGGTGGAGCCTTTACTGGCTGCAACGGCATGTGTGCCACTGCGCGCTGCTGCTCCTGTTGCTGCGGCAGCTGGATGGACTACCACATCTGAGCCACGTTTCTCCCAGGCCACCAGATGTTGACACTGCATGTGTTGACGCAGAACCGTGGTGCCAACGTTAGCTCCCTGGCCACGCTTCACTTTCTGCCCACAGATTCTACATATACCCATATTCGGCTCCTCCATTGTCTTACCAAAGAACTACCACATCGCCGAGTAGCTGATTTTACCGCCAACGCTCCGCACTGCGTGACTACTACCGCCGCTGCCTCGCGGAGCCCCTGTGCCGCTACTTTCTTGGACCTGCAAAGCGGGTTTTCTACCCCGTGGCCGCTTGGCTCCTGACCTCACACTGCTGCTACCCTGCTTACTCAAAGCCACACAACCCACTTGTTGGCTGCGCTGCTGCCTGACGCGCAAGCTGACGCCCTCTTTTCCTGACGATGATGAAGCCCTTGCCTCACCCGGCTCCCAAGAGCGGTCGGCTACATCATCATCGATTTGTGTTTCATCGTCACTGCTGTCCTCATCACCGGTCTTGGTATGCAGAGGCTGACCCCTCACAACATGACCTCCCATGCCACTCTCCACATCTATACTTTGCCGCCTACTGCAAGAAGCAGTGGATATTGGCCCCATTTCTTCGCTGCCAAGTAGCTGCTGACTGTCCTACTCATCCTCGCTGTACAGTGGCACTGAGCCCAGACCACATAGTAGATCTCTGGCTGAGGGAACCGGATGGGACAGAGGCGGGTTGAGGACAGGTGAGGGCCGCTGACCCGCTCCCGGGCCATGCCAACTAAGGGTTGTGTCTGACGTTCCCACCGACTCTTGGCTGGGGTTGTCAGATGTCATCTGGGAGGAAGTGGATGACCTAGTCAACCAATCAAGAACCATTGGGTTGCTGAACAACACACGGCCGCTAGATGACAGCGGCAGTTGTGGCCTCACCGAGTGACCCCTGCTTCAACATCCCCTTGCTGTGCTGCGACCTGGGCCTGCTCCAGGAATGTTTGTGCCACTACCACTCGCAGGTGAAGAGCCTGACACCTCTCTGTCTGACATACTGTTTGTTCTAAAATGTACAGACTCTGTTTGATGAAGATATCTATATATGATAAATACATACCCTGTATTTGACTCCAAATGAACCCACTAACAAGCTTGGGTAACCCTTGGATATAAATTGCGCTCCACAAATGGGCAGAAAAAATTTACTTGTATGTGCCGTTTAAAAAACACTGGGTATTTTAATTAATATAAAGGCACAAACAGGCTTAATTAACTTTCGGATATGAATTATGCTACAGGCAAAATTTATTTTTTGGTGGTGAAAAAGAACGTTTCTTTTACTAAGTACAACTGCAGAAAAATACTTAGTTAACCCTTGGATGTAAATTGCACAAACGAAATGTGCTGCCAACAATTACCAGCTTTGTAGCGTGTTAAAATGGTGTGTATTTTGCGGACACCAAAAACAAAAGAAAAACAATTAATTGGTTGGGGGTTTTTTAAGGCTTTTTTTTTTTTGGGGGAAAAAAAGAACTTTTTTTAGTACCCCGAATAAAGTTTGAAACCCGGTTTAATTTAAATTGCAAAAATGAGCAACCCCAAAATTAAAGGGGTTTTTAAAAAAAAGCGTTTTTTTTAAACTGAAACCAAACAGGTTAATCCCCTTGGTATTATATCAAAAAATTTCCCAGGGGAAAAATTTTTAAGCAGCTTTTTGGCGCCCACTATTTTTTCCTACCCAAAAAAACCCGTTAAAGAAAGGGGCATCTCGGGAAAAAGTTTGAAAAACCCCCCCCAAAAAATCTGAAAAATGAGTTCAATTTTTAAAATCAAAAACAGTTTCCCCTTCGCAAAAGGGGGGGGGGCGACAGGTGGGGGGATTAAAAGTGGCTTGGTTTAATTTCCCCTTTTTTTTTTCCACCTGCAAGCTGTGGACCCTTTTTCCCCCGCTTCTTTCCCCTTGAATGCCATGGTGCCTTTTGAAAATCAACCCCCCCCCCGCGCCCCCCCCCCCCCCCCCCCCCCCCCAAACAAAACCCAAAACCCCCCCCCCCCCCCCCCCCCCCGGGCCAAAAACCCCAAAAAAAAAAAAAAAAAAAAATTTTTTTTGGGAAAAAACCCAAAAAAAAAACCAAAAAAAACCCCAAAAAAAAAAAAACCCACCAAAACCCACAAAAAAAAAAAAAAAAAAATTTTTACTTTGGTTAAATTCTTTGGGGCCCCTTTCCCTTTTTTCTTTTTAAAATGGTAATGGAAGGGGACATTTGGGCCTTGCTGGTGGGCGAGGAGGAAACCTGGTGCGGGTTGAACCAGAGAACAGGGGGGAGCTGTTCTTTTTGGACAAGGCTCCCCCGGAAAGGGCTGACGGTTTGCCCACTTTCGGGGCGGTTTGGGTGCCCCTGTGGGCCCTTTTTTGGGACCCTTCCTTGTCCTCACCCTCTTTGTTTTCCCCCCCTTGTTTTTCCTCATTTCGGAAATTTTTTTAAGAAAAAAAGAGTTTTGAAGATTTTTTAAAACCCAAAACAAGAAATTCAAATCTTAACCCCAAAACCCCAATAGGATTAGAAATGAATTGTTTCTAGCGAATCCCTGTAAAATGTGTCTGGTGAAAAACCCGTAAAAAAATCAACAGTGTTTTTCCCTTCAGTCCCAGGGATTTACAACTGCCCAGTAGAATAGGAAATTGATAGTTTTCAAAAAACATCAACAAGGCGCTACCTGCGCCAAACGAGATTCCCCGAGCGCAATAAAAAAAATTTTAAGGTTCACGGATGAGAAATTGTTTTTTTGCAGCAATGACAAAGAAACAGTTATAAAATTATTCTATTAAAATTGTACCCAAAGGGGGTAATTTAAAAAAAACTAGGGGGGGCACCCCGTGCAATACAGCTATTTAAATTTTTTAGGGGTAAGAAAAGGGGGTTTTTACCAAAAGAAAATTCCCTGCAGTTTCCAGAAAATTTTTGTATCCTAACATAATACAAATGGCTCTTTTAACAAAAAATGGCTGCGCCAAAATGAAAAACACTTTTAAAATTTTTTTCGGTAATAAAAGGGGTGTTTTGGACCAATGAAAAAACACCTCATTTCTAGAAAATTTTGTATCCCCAAAAAAGTGAAGTGGGCTTGAAAAAAATGGGCTGCGCAAAAGTGAAAAAACCCCATTTTAAAATTTTAGGATAATAAAAGGGGGTTTTGCACCAAAGAAATACACCTGAGTTACCAAAAATTTTTTTATCCCAACTAAGTCAAAGGGGGGTCTTTGAACAAAATGGGTAGCAAAAAATGAAAAACACGTTTAAAATTATACGGATAATAAAAGGTGGGTTTACCCAAAGAAAACCCTGCAGTTATGAAAATTTCTGTACCTAAAATAAGTACAAGGGGGTCTTTGAAAAACTGGGGTGGTCAAAGTGAAAACACCCATTTTTAAAAAATTTGGTAATAAAAAGGTGGGTTTTGCCCCTACGAAATCACCGCAGTTACTAGAAAAATTTCTGTTTCCTAATATAAGAACAAGCGGGCTTTTGAACAAAATGGGCGCGCCCCAAAGTGAAAAACACTATTTAAAAGTTAACGGATAAAAAAAGGTGGGTTTTTCACCTAAGAAATACACTGCAGTTTCCAAAAATTTCTGTATCCTAACATAAGTACAAGGTGCTCTTTGAACAAAACTGGGGTTGCGCCCAAAATGAAAAACACCTATTTAAAAATTTAGGATAAAAAAAGGTGGATTTTTTTGACCAAAGAAAAAAGCCTCAGTTACTAGAAAAATTTTTTGTATCCTAAATAAGTACAAGGGGGGGTCTTTGAACAAAATGGGCTGCGCCAAAGGAAAACAATATTTAAATTATACGGGTTTTTAAAAAGGGGGGTTTTGACCTATGAAATCACCTGCGTTAAAAAAAATTTTGTATCCTAATATAAGTCAAAAGGTTCGTTGAAAAAAACGGGGTGCTCCAAAGTGAAAAAAACCTATTTAAAAGTTATACGGATTTTAAAAGGTGGGGTTTTCACCCAAGAAATACACCTGCGTTCTAGAAAATGTTGTTCGTAATATAAGAAAAAGTTGGGGCTTTGAACAAAACTGGGTGCGCCCAAAATGAAAAAAAACCCCATTTAACAGTTTTACGGATAAAAAAAGGTGGGTTTGCACCCAAAAAAATACACCGCAGTTATAGGAAATTTCTGTATCCTTAAAATAAGTACAAGGCGGGGGCTTTTAACAAAACTGGGGTGCGTCAAAGTGAAAAACACCCATTTAAAAGGGTTTACGGATAATAAAAAATGGGGTTTTTCACCTAGAAATACACCTGCAGTTTAAAAATTCTGTATTAAAATTTTAAAAACAAGTTGGGTTTTTAAAAAAAAAGGGAGCGCCCAAAATGAAAAAAAACCTATGTAAAGTTATACGGTAAAAAAGGTGGGGTTTTTCACCCTTTAAATACACCTCAGTTACTAGAAAAATTTTGTTCCTAATATAAGAAAAAGGTGGGTCGTTGAACAAAACTGGGGCACCCCCAAATGAAAAACAGCTATTAAAAGTTAACGGATAAGAAAGGTGGGTTTTTTACCTTTGAAAATACACCCGCAGTTTCGAAAAATTTTTGATCCTAAAAAAGTACAAGGTGGCTTGAAAAAAACGGGGTGCGCCAAAGGGAAAAAAACCATTTAACAGTTAAAGGGGTAATAAAAGGTGTGTTTTGCACCAAAGAAATCACCCCGGTTATAAAAAATTTTTTTTAAAAAAACCCCCCCAAAAAAACCTTTTTCCCCAAAAGAAAAACCCTAATTTTAAAAATTTCGGGAAAAAAAGGTGGGTTTTTGCATATTTTAAAAAACACGAGTTACTAGAAATTTCTGTATCCAATTAAGTCAAGGGGTCTTTGAACAAAACTGGGCAGCGCCAAAGTGAAAAACAACTATTTAACAGTTATACGGATAATAAAAAGGGGGTTTTTTCCTATGAAATACACCGCATTAATAGAAAAATTTTTGATCCTAATATAAAACAAAGGTGGGTCGTTTAACAAAATGGGGTGCTCCAAAGTGAAAAAAACCTATTTAAAAGTTTTGGATTATAAAAAGGGGGTTTTGCACCAATGAAATACACCGCAGTTACTAGAAAATGTTGTATGTAAAATTAAAAAAGTTGGTCTTTGAAAAAACGGGTGCGCAAAAATGAAAAAACACCATTTAACAGTTATCGGATAAAAAAAGGTGGGGTTTTGCCCTATGAAATACACCCGCGTTTTCTAAAAATTTTGTATCCAATATAAATACAGGGGGGTCTTTGAACCAAAATGGGTGCGCCAAGTGAAAAACCCTTTTAAAAGTTATACGGATAATAAAATGGGTTTTGCACCCATGAAACACCTGCGTTACTAGAAAATTTCTGTATCCTAAAAAAATACAAGGTGGGGCTTTTAACAAAACTGGTCTGCGCCAAAGTTAAAAACACCTATTTAAATTATACGGATAAAAAAAGTGGGTTTGCCCAATGAAAACACCGCAGTTACAGAAAATTTCGAATCCTAATTTTAAATACGGTAGGGCGTTGACAAAATGGGCTGCGCCAAGTGAAAAACCCCATTTTAACAGTTATGGATAATAAAAGGTTGTTTTGACCCTGAATTACAAAAATGCATTACTAGAAAATTTCTGTATCCCAATTAAGTAAAGTGCCTTTGAAAAAAACTGTGTGCGCCAAGTGAAAAACCCCATTTAAAAGTTTTAAGGATAAAAAAAGGTGGGGTTTTGACCTAGAAATAACCGCGTTAAAAGAAAATTTCTGTATCCTAACTAAAAACAAGGGGGCTCTTTGAACAAAACTGGGGTGCGCCAAAAAGTGAAAAACAACCTAAAATTAAAAAGGGTTTTTACGGAATATAAAAAGGGGGGTTTTGCACTAATGAAATACACCTGCAGTTTTTCTAGAAAATTTATTATCGTAATATGGAAAACAAGTTTTTTGGGTCTTTGAAAAACTGGCTGCGCCAAAGTTTAAAAAAACACCTATTTAACCCCTTTTTACGGTAATAAAAGGGGGGTTTTTTGAAAAAACCCAAAGAAAAAAACACCTGCATTACTAGAAAAATTTCTGTATCCCAATATAAGTAAAGGGGGGGTCTTTGAACAAACTGGGCTGCGCCAAAGTGAAAAAACACCTATTTAACAGTTATTTCAGAAATAATAAAAGGGGGTTTTGCACCTATGAAATACACCTGGTTTCTAGCAAATTTTTTTTTCCTAATAAAGTGCAAAAGGGGTCTTTGAAAAATACTGGGCTGCGCCAAAATTTAAAAAAAATATTAAAAGTTTTAGGTTTAAAAAGGTGGGTTTGCACCTATGAAATCACCCGCATTATGAAAATTTCTGTTTCCTAATATAAGTGCAAGGGGGGTCTTTTAAAAAACTGGGTGCGCCAAATGAAAAACACCCATTTAAAGTTTTAAAAGGATAAAAAAAGGTGGGTTTTTTTTCACCCGAAATACACCTGCTTTTCTAGACAATTTCTGTACCTAAATAAGTATAAGGGGGGGCTTTTAAAAAAATGGGCTGTGTCATAGGAAAAACACCTATTTAAAAGTTATACGGAAATAAAGGTGGGGTTTTTCCCTACGAAATACACCCGCAGTTACTAGAAAATTCTGTATCGTATTTTAAAAAACAAGTTGGGGCTTTGAACAAAAAAAAACGCAGCCCAAAGTGAAAAACCTATGTAACAGTTATACGGATAATAAAAGTGGGTTTTGACCAGAAAATACACCCGCATTACAAAAAAAATTTCTGTTCCTAATATAAGGCAAGGTGGGGTTTTTTAATAAAACTGGGCAGGGGCCCAAAATGAAAAAAAAAAAAATATTTTCAGTTATACGGTAATAAAAGGAGGGTTTTGCACCCAAGAATTACCGCGTTACTAGAAAATTTCGTTTTCCTAATATAAGTGCAAGGTGGCTTTTGAAAAAAACTGTGTGCGCCCAAAATGAAAAAAAATATTTAAAAGTTATAGGATAAAAAAAGGTGGGGGTTTTCACCCATGAATACACTGCTTAATAGAAAAATTTTTTGTATCCCTAACATAAATTAAAAGGGGGCTATTGAACAAAACTGGGCTGCGCCAAAATGAAAAACACCATTTAAAAGTTGTACGGAATATAAAAGGGGGGTTTTGCACCCTTTAAATACCTGCAGTTATAAAAATTTTGTTTTCCCAATATAAGGAGGTGGGGGCTTTGAATAAAATGGGCGCGCCAAAATGAAAAACACCTATTTTCAGTTATAAGGGGTAATAAAGGGGGGTTTTGCACCATGAAATCCCTGCAGTTATAGAAAAATTCTTTTTCCAATATAATGCAAGGTGGGTTTTTGAATACAACTGGGGGTGCGCCCCAAATGAAAAAAAACCCATTTAACGTTATCGGGTAAAAAAGGTGGGTTTTGCACCAATGAAATAACCTCAGTTACTAGCAAAATTTCTGTTTCCTAATATAATACAAGGGGGGCTTTGAACAAAACTGGGCTGTGTCATAGTGAAAAAAAACCCATTTAAAAAAATTATACGGATAATAAAAGGGGGTTTTTACTACGAAAAACACTGCAGTTACTAGAAAATTTTTGTATGTAATAAAAAAACAAGTTGGGTCTTTGAACAAAACTCAGCAGCGCCAAAGTGAAAAACACCTATGAAAAGTTTTAAAGGGTAAAAAAAGGTGGGTTTTTCAAATATGAAATAACCTGCAGTTACTAGAAAAATTCTGTATCCCAATATAAGTACAACGTGGGTCTTAGAAAAAAAATGGCTGCGCCAAAATGAAAAAAAAATATTTAAAAGTTATACGGTTAAGAAAAGGTGGGTTTTGCACCCGAAATACACCCCAGTTCAGAAATTTCTGTATCCTAAAATAAGTACAAGGTGGGTCATTGAAAAAAACTGGGCTGTGCCAAATGAAAAATCCTATTTAAAAAATTGTACGGTAAAAAAGGGGGGTTTTTTCACCTATGAAGTACACCTGCAGTTAATAGAAAATTTCTGTTTCCTAAATTTAAGTGCAAGGTGGGTCTTTGAACAAAACTGGGCTGCGGCAAAGGTAAAAAAACCCATTTTAAAAGTTATAGGATAATAAAAAGTGGGGTTTTTCCCCTATGAAATACACCGCAGTTAAGCAAAAATTTCTATTTCCTAATATAAGTCAAGGGGGGTCTTGAAAAAAAACCGGGGGCGCCCCAAATTAAAAACACCTATTTAAAATTTTAGACGGATAATAAAAAAGGGGGGTTTTTGACCCTTTGAAATACACCGCAATTACAGCAAATTTTTGTTTCCTAATATAAATCAAGGTGGGTCTTTTAACAAAACTGGGGCTGCGCCAAAGGGAAAACATATTTAACAGTTATATGGATAAAAAAAGGTGGGGTTTTTCACCAATGAAATCCCCCTGCAGTTACTAGAAATTTATGTATCCCAAAATAAGTACAAGGGGGGTCTTTGGAACAAAAAATGGGCTGCGCCAAAGTGAAAAAAAACCTATTAAAAATTTAGAGGATAATAAAAGGTGGGTTTTGACCTATGAAATACACCCGCAGTTACTAGAAAATTTTGTATCCAAATAAAGTACAAATTGGGTCTTTGACCAAAACTGGGCTGCCAAAATGAAAACACCTATTTTAGTGTTGGCGATTGCGTTGGCATCGAGATCGATCGATAGTCGATAGTGGCCGCATCGATTTAAAGGGTTTTTTGTAGTGAGCATGATTTTTCGCGATGCCATTAAAGTTAGGGAGAGCAAAAACCCTTCTTATTACACCCAACAAGGCTGGAGAAGCTGAAATTAACATCCACAAATCAAATGGATAAGCTAATCTTAGGCAACACCTTTGTTTAAAAGTCCCCGAAAAAAAATCAAAGCCTTTACTACCCTGTCTTTTTCACAGCCTGACCCTTAAACCTGATCCCACAAATTAAAAATGCCAGAAGGCAGTATGATTTGAACCCTCATGTTACTTAATGGAAAAATTGAATTCCCTGTCCTGGAACGCGCATGACCCCAAACCTCCCGACCCCCACATTTAAAAAGTGCCGGAAAAAGGGGTCTTTCAAAACCCCCATTTTGTTTACTGGGCTTGACTTACCGTGCTGGGACAGCATGAGCCCCAAACCTGCTGACCCCCCCATTTAAAAAGTGCCGGAAAAAGGATCTTTTAACCACCATTTTATTTACGGACATTTACTATAGTCTGGGCCACAGCATGAGCCCAAACTGCATGACCCCACATTTAAAAGGCCCGAAAAAGGGTCTTTCAACCACCATTTTTTTTTCACTGGAATTGACTATACCGTCCTGGGCCACGCTGAGCCCCAAACCTGCTGACCCCCCCTTAAAAAGTGCCGGAAAAAAAGGGGTCTTTCAACCACCCTTTTTGTTTTACTGGGGCATTGACTTACCCGTCCCCGGGCCACACATGAGCCCCCCCAAAACCCGCTGACCCCACATTTTAAAAGTGCCGGAAAAAGGATCTTTCAACCACATTTTAGTTGAATGGACATTATATACCCCGTCCCGGGGGCCCCGCATGACCCCCGGGCCGGAGTTACAGTGGGGGGCGGTGAAAGCCCAGGTGGGCCGTATCTATTAAACGCAGGTTAAAATTCCTGATGACGCAGAAAACAAAAAAACTGTGTGCTGAAGCAGAGTGGGGAAAGGGGAAAGTGGAGAACCCCACCCTTCCTCTGACACAAAAATACCGGGTAGGCTTCCCCCCTCCGTAGAGGTGGCCCAATTTGGCTTATTTGGGAAAATTTGGGGGTTTAAAAAGCCCCTGTTACACCCGGTGCCTTTTTTTGGCATTCTTTTCTCATTTTACTAAAAGGCGGGAAGGAAAATGGTCTCTGTATTTTGTTCTCTGTCCGTGCTCCATACTCCATGTCCTTGAAAACCTTCATCTGGTAAGTTTTCCTGTACCCCCCTTGTACAATTAGAGGGAATTTTTTTAAAAGCTATTTTTTACATGCAAGTTTTTTAGTACTTTAATTTAAAAACACATTTTTAAAATAGGATGGAATCCCACTGTCTTTGTTTTCTTTTTTTCATTTTATTTAAAAGGGTTGTTAAAAAAGGGGTTGAAGCTTGTTAAAGATCTTGCAAAAACAAGTCATTTTGCAATTGTGTCCATTAACCCCCCTTTAAACCGAACGCCTGAAAAGAGTTAATGACCAGAAAATTTTTTTTGTTTTTTGGCCCCCTTGCGTTTAAACGTTGTAACTTTTTTATTTTTTCAAAGACGCAGTTGGGGAGGCCCCGTTTTATTGAGACAAATTGTACTTTATAAGGGGTTTTTTAAGTACATTAAAATAATTGCGTATTTTTTTTTTTTTTTTACAAAATTTTTTTTTTTTTTTTTAAATTTTTTTTTTTTTCACCCTTCAATTTCACATTAATAACTTGTTAGTTAATTCTAAATTTTCGGTCTTGGATACCAAATATTGTAGGTTTTTTTGTGGGGTAATTTTTTTTTTCAAATTATTTTTTTTTAAATTTTTTTTTATTTTATTATTTATTTTTTTTATTTTTTTTTTTTACACTTTTTTCGGTTTTTTTTGTACTTTTTTTTGATCCCCTGAAGGGGGAATGTTTAAAATTTTTTTTTTTTTTTTTTTTTTTACATAGTAAGTATTACATATTATAATCAATACTGAATCTGTGTCAGTCTGAC